>OMPJ01001424.1:1946-40406 GCA_900312935.1 Carapus acus
GTGGCAGGAAGCTTTCCCTGCTCCGCTCGTCTGTTCGATCTAAACGTGCACTATTTCAAAAGGGGCAAGGACACAGAATTCGGGAGAATTCCACAGACTCTAAATGGACTTTGTGGTGTTATTGCTACGCTGACCTTTTCACTCCAAGGCACCGCTGCCATTCATCTGCGGCCGCCGGCAAGTTACTGACTGAGTGAGAGTGTGTGAATGTGTGTGCATGTTTCTACAAGGATTTCTTAAGGAAGTGGAGTACCTCCATCTCTGTGTGTGTTTGCGTGTGTGTGTGTCTGCGTGCGAGCTGACCTCTGCCTGCAGTGTGTTGGCACGCTGCTCCTTGGCGCTGAGCGACTCCTTCAGCACCTCGATGTGCTGCTTGCAGTCCGAGTTCTGATTGGTCAGAGTCTCCAGCTTGGTCTGCAGGGCCTGCATCTCTGCTTCCTTTCTGCTCAGCTCCTGCTTCTGCTGCTCGATCTGAAAGGACACACACACACACACACTTATTTATTTTTGTCAGAATACTGAAAACATTTTGGAGGGAGTGCAGGAGGTAGACTTGATCTCAGCTCCACTTTGTATTTTACACACACAGTTGTGACACACTGAATACACACTGTTAGCTGCAGTGTGGCGCGCGCACACACACACTGACACACTTGCATGCATCACCACATTTGGTGCGATACACAGACATGTCACAGATATTGCTTATCATTCAGACATTTGGAATATTTCACACAGTCACGTCAAACCATCGCAATCTGGAATACACACACATAAACTGCATGAGCAAGTGCCATCATATGCAGCAATAAACTGGGTGTGATATGACCACAAACACACACATGTGGACACACACAGCCAGGATGCTGCTGTAGAGTTTAGAGTGCCGGGCTAAGGGACGGACAAGACGTCATGGACGGACAAAAGAACATTTATGCAGGGCAAGGCCAGATTGTCATCTGTCCACCAGTGCCAAAACAAGCACAACACTGATTGCAGGAGAGCTTTCTCTCCACTTTTGAGCATGACGTGTGTGTGTGTGTGTGGAATGGAATGCCTTTATGGTACAGTGAAATGTGTGTGCATGTGTGTCTGTGTGTGTGTGTGTTTGATGGGTCACCTCTGACATAACAACATTGGTCATACACGCTGAGAGAGAGAGGGGAGGAAATGGGGGGGATAGAGGGAGACGAACTAAGAGAGAGAGAGAAAGAGGAAGGGATGGAGAGAGTGACAAAAGTACTTCTGGTCTTTCTGTGATCCAGGACTGTTGGGTGGGGAGGAGGAAGGTGGGGGCTGGTCTGATGGAGCTCTGAGACGAGGCCGGGCCCTACGGAGACACAGAGACAAGGCACTCAGCCAGTCTCCACACACACACACACACACACACACACACACACACATGTGCGCGCACGCACCACCACATTGGCACACCTGCTGCTAGCGCCCCCAATGACCTCGCTAAAACACTGCGATATTCTGCAGAATTCCATTTTCCAATATCAAAGGCCGGACGGGGAAACTGGAGAAGTCAGGGGACAGCACCTCCCTTGTCCTCTTATCACAACTCTGACCTCAACAACTGCCGCCATCACCGCCACCACCATCGAAAGGACGGGGGGACAGTGAGCGTTCCTCACTCTGCAATCTGTCAATGCTCCATTCAAGCACAACTCTTTTATGATCAGGAATGTCCCCAGTGCACACAAACACACATTCACACAAACACACACTCACATGCACACGCACTGATGACATTAGAGCCTTTGCCCATGGGAAAGTTAGAACTCTGTTTTGAACACACAATGTTTCCATGATGTTTTTTTTTCAGTTTCTTCACGGTTTGACACAGATTTTTGTTACTAAATATTTTAGCATGCTTCTCATCACACTCAAACGATGGCTGCGATTGATTGTGATGTTATATGCTAAATGTTTACCGGACAAACAAACAAACAAACAAACACCCTGACTACCAGCTCTCTACCTCCAGGCCTCCTCCTCACTCCTGACCTCTGACCCCAGAGGAAGTGCCAGCAAAAAACTGAGCTTCAGAGGTCTGCTGAAATTAAAGAATACAATATCTCTGAAACTGGAATATCTTCCATATCCATATCATTCTCACGCTGGTCTCACAGTCATGTCAATGAGTCACTTGCACGAGAGTGTGTAACACACACACTATGAATATTGGTTTATTTACAGAGTGATAATGAGCGGACCAATATGAACCCTGACTTGGTGAAATTTAAGCTGGGCCTTGTACTGCTGAGGGTGGGATGGTAAACAGACACGGTGCATCGTAACAGAACGCAACTCCGAGGTCACACGTACTCACTCTTGTGCACGTGCATACGCACAAAAAGACCAAAGCGCGTGCGCACACGCACACGCACTCTCACACACAGCAAGAAATAAAGGAGAAGCTGGGGAACATTTTATCTCTGAAACTATGTTGTGGGAGCACAGAGTATGTCTGTAATTATAGGGAGGAACAGTGACACACACTCTCTCATTCACACTTGCATACACACAAAAAAAGCACATATTAGAGACTGATGACTCCACGCTAAAGTGTTTGGCTACCAAGTCTGGAAGGCCAAGAGACACAATCCTAATGTGACAAGTAGCTTGTGTTGGATCGGCGCATGTGTGTGTGTGCTTGCGAGCTCAGATCAGCAGCAGAGACATGCAACATGCACACGCCAGGCTGCGGGCGAGCAAGGCGCCAGGCTCGTGACGGGAGGCCCGTCTCTACCTTGGTCTTCATGAACTTGGAGTGGCTCTTGTAGACCTCCACCTGCCTGAGCTCATCGTGTCGCCCTTCGTCCGAGTGCAGCAGGCCCGTTGTCTTCAGCATCTGCACTTCGTCCTCCAGCTCTCTGATGTTCCTCTCCAAAGACGAGATTTTGGTGTCCTGCACCAGCCGCCAGGTTCACGCACACGCACACACAAACACAAACACAAACACACACTGTCAGCCCATACCTGTTCTGGACCATGACAAGGATCGAGGACAACTGATGATATCATTCACCAAAAAAAAAAAAAAAAGAGAGAAAGAGGGAGAAAGGAAGTTGCTTTAGAGAGAAGTTGAAGTCGAAGTTGGACTCATCTGAGAAGACATAAAACGACCTGGATTGAGAGATTCTGGTGAGATGATGCCCAGCAATGAACTATCCATCAAATTATTTGGACCAATCAGATGACAAGAAAGGGAATGAGGACCACCTAAATACCAGTTCAACTCCAACCAGCATCCCAGCTCCTAGTAGTGTGTGCGCGTATTTGCGTGCGCATATGTGTGTGTGTGTGTTTGTGTATGTGTGTGTGTGTGTGTGTGTGTGTGTGTGTAGGAAAACATTAGCTGCATCAAACACAGACACAGATTAGACACACTGATTAGCTTTCCGATCAAAACGGCGGGTAACCTTAAACATCTGCTATGCTCCCAAAGCATTTGGAATGCTGGAACAATTCAGCATTCCGAGTCGGGGGAAAGCCCCGTGTCATGTTGAAAGCTCGTAACTACAGTGTCTTTCCAGTCTTATGTAGCTGTGTTGGTTTGCGTCGCACGTTTTTCTTCGCTATGAGCGACCAGGTAGGCGCGTCACGGGGTCGCGGGGCCACAGGGCCACAGCCCTGGCAGGCTGCGTGGCGTCAGACGTGCGCCGACCGGCAAACCTTGGGCGAAGAGAGGGGGGTGATTGGATAAATGGAAACAGATCGCAGCACCAACCAAAGGCAGCATGTGGGGGTCTGACCCCTATCCCATTCGGCAACATCAGCACACTGGCCCCCCATGTGCCTTTTAGTACACACATACATACACAGACACACATCATGCGAAGAGGAATGCACGTACAGTAGTACCTTGAAATACGTGTTAAATTCGCTCTACGACCTACTGTAGCTCATCAGTCAGTCTGTCTGTATCCCGAACAATATTTCTGATGACTAGAATAATTTGAATCTCTTCAAGCCATTTTTCCAGAATTTCCTCTTTTATCGCAACACTTGTTGAGAGGTATAGCCTCTCTCTGCAACGACTACTACAAAACAGGTGATGTATTCTTCCGCTGACTGAACGTCTGCACTGGATGCTTCCCAGTGCCTCACCGAGTGGATGCAGGTTCTCCTCTTAAAGTTGTCAAACCACCCATGACGAGCCTTGAATGGTTCTCCTAATGCTCAATGTCCTGTCTCTTGTTCTTTCAAGTCGTGCATACCCATGCGCAAACTGGCTGTAGTGTCCAGAGGCACGACTTGTACTTCGGATTTCCACTCGTATCCCAAACAAACATTTGGACCGAGAGATGGCTCGTGTATCCAAAAACTCTTGTGTCGTACTGTATATTCCACACACGTGCACACAATGGAATACATGCTGGAGCCTTGACTTAAAATTGCAGATAGCTGATTGGTTTATTGAGCACACACGCACGCACGCACACATTGGACACACATGCACAGCAGACACGAATTACCAAAATGCTTCCCCAACACATCCCGTCCTCCACATTCAATGTCTATATTACAGATGGAGACGGAGAGAGCCAAAGACCGTCCACTGAGAGAGAGACAGAAGGAGAGAGAGGGAGAAAGACGGAGAGAAGGAGAGGGACAAATGAAAAGAAAAACACGCCGTTTGGAAAAAGAGAAACACTGCAAGGCCAAGGAAACACAGGGATGATGTCAAAAACAACAGTCGGGACAATAGGGAGACACATCGAAGATGCCGTGGCCTCCAAACCACTGAAACATGAGATGAGGTGCAGTCCAAGCCAGAGGGACAGCGGGGTCAGACGAAGAGGGGGAGATGATTAAAACTAAATCCAAAAGAAAATAAAACAATAAGAGTGTTGCCGGAGCTGTATCTGATGGGGAATGAGGAGGAAGAGGAAGAGGATTTAACATGTGGCTCGTACCTGCCAGACAACATCGGGGTCGAAGCAGAACGGGGGGTTGGTCGTCTGCAATCAGAGAGCGGCACACACGTCAGGCGGTACAGGGCGATGCACTGTGAGTGTGTGTGTGCATGTGTGTGTATGTGTGTGTCTGTGTCTGTGTGCGTGTGCATGGAGGGCGGTGGTCACCACAAACCAGCGGAAATCAAACTCTGTAAAACAAACATGAGCATTAGCCTTTAGTCAAACCGCCTCACCCTCTCCCTCACCCTCTCTCTCACCCTCCTCCTCCCTGTCTCACTCTCTACCTCTCTCTCTCTCTCTCTCCCTTTCTCATCCTTCTGGCAGCGTTTACCCCATCGCCCCCCTCCCTTCCTCGTTATGCCAGTCAGATCTCGTTTGGCCTCTCTTGCTGCACGGCGGCACCGTAGGCATCGCCGGCTGCGGCACATATGCCGTTTGTTAATAGGCGGACAAATCGCAAAGTGTGTGTGAAAAATAACTGCGGTTTTTGCTGTAAAAGAGCCACTTTGGGGAACAGGCGCTTGCTGACTGAACACTAAAATGCGCGTGCACGTGAATGTCTGAGAGCGTGCACGTGTAAGCCGGAGTATGTGTGTGCGTGCCTGCGTGTGTGAGCACATGTGGAGCCGGCTGCTTTTTCACAGCTCAGCCAGCTTCAAAGCGAGCAGATGAGAGTGAAAGCTTCCATATGTGACATTTGAAACAAATTGAATAAGTGCTACACTCTGCGTGGGCCAATAATGGACTTTCCTTGGGCATGGCCCCCATATACACTCAGATACACACACGCGCGCCTACGTGCACACACGCACACACTCACCCACACAGGCGAGGCAAAAACTACAATACAACGTCTCTGCCTCGCTGTGAGTGTGTGTGGGAGAAAGTGTGTGCTGGCTAATCAGAGGCTCTCACAGCAGCTGCAGCCAAGACACGTAGGCACATTAGTGATGATGCACTCACACACCACGCATAACATACCACACACACATCTCCATAAACTCACAATACATTGACAATTAATATTGCACTAATACTAACACACAGTCCTATATGAACACTAAGCTGTTACATTAACACACAAAGCTTAAGTAACTCTAATAGTAATGTCAACTAATTAACTAAGTAGTGCTCCCTCCAACACTATTGAACACACACTGGCTATCACAGCACACACACACACACCAAAGCACACATACACACATTCATGCACACGGTGGTTCTCATTGAATTAAACTTGAATTGAACCAGTCAGCCTTCATCACTGTTGCACTCATGCTGAACTCATCGTCCTCTCTTCGAGGAGCGCAGCCTTCACCTTCCTACCTTCATGTCAAAGACGGCTTGCAATGTTTTGGTCTTGGCCGGGTCGGCCTGGTGCTGGTTGCGACGGTGCAGCTCCTGCGGAGGGACCCGGTAGAAGTATGCCTGGCGGCCCATCATCTTAGCTCCCTGTGTGGTGAGGCTCACACATACGCGACGGCAGCCTCTGCTACATCCTCCTCCACTCAACCCGCGCGCAGAGATACCGACTCGGCCTGGACGCCTACACGCCGAGGGCCTTGTCCTGCTAATCTGCCCCTCCTGTACGGATCAAAAACTGCTTTGTCCAGACTGCTTTTGGACACTTTGTCCAGGCTGTCTCCGTTTTTCCGCTGACCGTGGGAGATACGCTACAAGTACCGCTCTCTAGTCCCCACCAGTCTCAGTCTCCGTCTCTCGTTCTCTCTCTGTCTCTCTCTCTCTCGTGTGCCAAAGCTCTCTCTTAGCAACACTTTCTGCCAGCTCTCACACGTCAGGCTCCCTCCATCAATAATTAATGTTCTCGCTAACCAGTTACTATGTCTACACAACGACAACAGCCAACACAATCAACCAAACATGTACAGTACTTGAGGATGGCACATACGCGCACACACACACACTCCCACATGTGGAGCCAACTGTCATAGTTGATGTTCTGAGCTATGCTGAATCGCATCAAATGTCACTGCCAAAAACTACAAATATGAGCAATTAAATTCTGCATGTCCACACAGAAAATGTTGTGTCACATAGTGGGACATATGAAAAATCATACATCTAGAGTGTTGGAGGGGATTTGGATGTTGTGTGTGACAAATACTCACTCCCACTGAGGAAAAATGAGTCATCCTCAGCTCAGCGTTCTGCATTTTCAATTGACCGGCGAGCTTGCAGAGCTCTCACATCCTGTGATTATCACTCTCTGGTTCTGTCCAAAAGTTGACACACACATACACACGTGCACAGACACACACGCACACCACACCGTTCCCGTATTCGAGAGCCTGCATTCACTCTCGGTTTTCCAAATTACATTGCTGGAGGTCTTGGGGGGGTGAGGAGGCTTAGGGAGAGGCTCGGTGATCCGTGCGAGCCTGTCGTCAAAGAGCGGCTCCCTGGGCTCCACATGTGTCAGACACTACGCATATGGAATGAATAGGATCACAAGTAACACTATAGGAATAAGTGCTGGCATCCTGGATGAAGGATACGGTCAAAAGGTTCAATTCCAGCCCAGAGGCGATGGTGTCATGTGCACCGCACACACACTGAAATAGGCACACACGTGCCCGCGCACTCACACACACACACACACACACATACGAGCATGACCGCAGTCGACAACGGCATTCACATCCCTGAGAAACGCATTTGCCTGCCACAAATGTGAAAATGTGTCCGCCCATCAGCTCTGCCGGCTTGAAAGAGGCGTTTGAGAAGACAAAGGGGGGGGAGTTAAGGGGAAGGGTGGAGGGGAATCAAAGAATTGAAGGGAGGGGGAGACAAGGGAGTGGAGAGGGGCAAAGGGGTTCGAGGGGTGTAATTTTGTCCCGATAAACTTTTCCGCTCCAGCATTCTGGGAGAGCAACAGAGCGTGGAGAGTATGTGGTGCCCGGGGTGTGGTGTGCAAGAGGGGACCATTGATGTGTGTGTGTGTGTGTGTGTGTGTGTGTTGCTGGTATTTACAGTGGACTTGTAATGTCAGTTGAGCGGGACTTCATTGGTATGGGTTGAAAGCAACCAATCAGGAGGAAGAGCTCGCGAGAGACCTGTCACCAATTAACTCCAACTCAACAGATAGCATATCGCCCTGAGGGAACACGCACAAAGAACGCGTGTGCACACATAGAGCTCGAGAGACAGGGAGAACGAGGGTGAGAGGACAAATGCAGAAGAGTGGAGCAGACATCGACAGGGTGCAACTGACAGATGTACGACTTAGCAGAAAATGACAAGCAGTCTTATGATGCTGCTCGCTGACAAGGACTTTGGTGTCTGCTTAACACGCTGGCATTAGAGAGAGAGAGAGAGAGAGAGAGAGAGAGAGAGAGAGAGGTTTCACCCAGAGTGGAGAAAAGTGCATAGAAGAGGCTTTGGAGGCCCAAAGGAGGCGGCCAAAAACAGCAGTGGGCTGAAGCTGGTCCCACTGTTGGAAAGCGGGGTGGCCATGAGTGCTTCACCCTCATGGAGGCGCAGCACATTCAAGCAAGACATCTTCAAGCACGCTCCACGCAACCACTACATGACATCTACACTCAGATATGTATGAAGGTAGATATGACGTCCCAGAGTAAATAATACGCCAGCCCCCTCAACCCCGCCCCTGCATGTGTGTGTGTGTGCGTGTGTGAGAACAGCCTTGGCAGCAGGTCAGGGCTGGGCAGGAACAAGAGCAGCGGTGTGGCTGTTATTACTGAGTCTACGGGGACATGGCAGCTGGGGAGAGTCGATTAGGCCCATATTTATGCCTCTCAGCGTGTGTGTGCGTGTGCGTGTGTTAGCAAGAGTGTGCCATCCCACGGCGACGGTATGCCGTGGAGGTTAGTGACTTGAATCCTGGTTGAACACTGCCTCTTAGTGGAGAGAGTAGGTACTGCGCTGGTTTGGAAAGGCTGATGTGATGCGGATTGAGGAATAGATGAGGGAAATGAAGCCATGAAGAATGGCTGTCACAACAGTAACAAAGAAGCTGATAAGGTCAGATAGCTAGTGACACACGCACGCATGCACACACACCCCTGGCAACACAAATCAGCACCTGAGGGCATGATTAAGTGCTCTGTCACCGCACACACTGCACGGCGCCTTACCATCCAGACATAAACACACACACAGCTGGACAGCTAAGTTCACATCTGCACCTCGGCCTACAGGTTGAGGCCTGCATGTGACAGGAAGCAACACAGGAGAGGAGGAAGAGCCCTAACTAGTCCCTAACTAGCATTATCACCACTAGCTACTGAAAATTAACTTTAACTTGTGCTTCTACTTTTACAATGACGCAGTTAAATGTAATAAAATAATACCTGTTTAACAATGACAGACGCTGGCAGTGTTTTGAAATTATGAAAACACAAAAACGGCAACCCAGCATTTTAGATTGACATGAAAAATGCTGCATACACACCAAGACACAAAGACTCCTTCACCACATCTCCACGTCAGAGTAGTGGCGCAGGGTGGGGGTTGCTAGGTGGCAGGCCGGGGGGTTAGTGGGGGATGAAAGAACAACAGTCTCTCTTTTTTTCGATCAGGGCGGTCGGAGTGTTTTCCCTCATTAATCATAGATTAATATTCAGACAAACAGAGAGTGTTTTCCTTACTTAAGAAAACACTCCTTCTTCCCATCTGCCTCTTTCACACCCTGAACAGCTGGTCACCCCTCCACCCCTAAACGCACACAGAAACACAAACAGACTCAGTCTCAGTCCCACACGCACACAGAATGTGTTAAGCTGTCAGGCAGTTAAAAATAGCTTTGCAGGGGTGGGGTTGGGGTGCTGAGGGGAGTGTGTGTGAACAGGTACTCACCTCTTACACATACTGCATGGTCCACATACTGCAGATCCACACACATCTCACAGGCACACACATGAGTACAGACACATGCTGCATAAGCAGGGGCTGAAACGCCCACATGTCCATCTGACAAAGTCAGCACAGCGGCCAAACACCTAGCAAGGGTTTATTTCCCATCAGCCACCGGGAGATGAGAGAGGGCGTGTCCTCAGAGGAAGCTTCCTCTCTGCCTCCCTCTCCCTCTCCCTGTCTTTCTCTCACTGACACACTCACACAATGGTTGAGATTGAGCCCTGCAAACAAACGACTTACCGAAGTGAAAAACAACAGAACATTGTGACAGAGAACACCACATCCAAGCACACATTCGCACACAAACCCACATGCAGACACACAAAGACAGAGAGAGAGGTAGGGAAATTACAGGCTAAGAAGATTTGCGAGTTAAAAATAATCATGGCAGGAGCGGCTGGGCAGCCTGCTGTGGGCCATCCCATGCTGAGGACACACCTGTGCTCAAACGCTACACACATTCTAGTGTGTGCGTGTGTGTGTGTGTGTGTGTGTGTATGTGTGCTTGTGTGCATGTGTGCGTAAAAAACGGGTAATAGCTGAGTAGCATGTGAGTATTTGCAGAAAATACACATGGCCACACACACACACACACGTGCATACACACACAAACTCGGAGATTGTAGAACTGCAAGGCTAAACACAGGCTTAGACCCATCCGTATGTTAATCTGGCCCATTGATAAGACCCGCTAAACTGTTCTCTGCCCCCACTCCTTGCATCATGTTCGCACAAATTCTCAAACAAGGACACGAAGTGAGATAAACGTGCAAGGTGAAAGAGAGAGAAAGAGGTGGAGACATGGAGCCGATCAAGCATGAAACTAAAATTCAATAGCCATCATTAAATGCACCACACACCCAAACATTTACGAGATGGACACACACACAAGCCGACACACACACAGACTAGTAGTGAGAGAAAATCTGGACATTTCTCTGTCACCTTGCACCGTGAAGCTTTTATCATTGAATAACAGACAGACACTCACCTCCTTCAGGTGCCTATTCTCTAGCTGAGCTTCAGCCTCCTGCGCCGCTGTCCTCTGTCCCCTGGCTCGGGCTCCCGTTCCTTGAGCTTGACCTTGGCCCTGCAGGATCTCCAGCAGCCTCTGGATGCTCTCGTCACGTGCGCCTAGCGTCTGCCTCTGGGAGTCAATCCTCATCTCCATCTCCTCCATGGTCTTCCTGAGAAGGAACAGCTCCTTGGCTTGTCGCTCGTGCTCTGACTGGAGCCGGAAGAAGTTCTCCTCCGATGGGGCTGGCAGGGGCGGGGAGGAGAAACCATCGCAGCCGGGCACTTGGCAGGGGCTCCGAGGTCGGAACGAACTGGAACTTGGCATGGGCGCGGGCCCTTGGCCGGGGCTGCAGAGAGGCTGGCTCGGGCCGCTCCTGTGCTGAGGCTGTAGGGTGTTGGCCGGGCTGATCCTCGGCGTGGCTGCCGCAGTGCCTGAGCCGTAGCCAGGGCTGTGGATGATGACGTCGGCCTCCTGTTGCTGCGGGTCGTAGGTGTTGGACGGGCTGGCTCTGGGGCTGTGCTTGGGGGCTGGCAGGTTGTTCAGGTTGTGGCCTGGGCTTTGTCCCCCTTTGCGGTTCTGGTCCAGGTATGAGCCAGAGCCCCCCTCAGGCTGCTGGTGATCCTGTGAGTGGCTGTTCATCAGCCTGTGGACCCTCAACTCCTCCTGCAGCTCCTGCACCGTCAGTGGGGGCTGCTGTAGGGAGTACGGGGTAAAGCATCATCATGCGCGTGTGTATCGAGAATAAATGCAAACATTTGTGGGAAAAACTGAGAGACTTCTCAAATCAAACCTTATTTCGTCTGGAGTCGCCAGCCTGCAGCCATAGCGCACACACGCATGCATGCAAGAAACCAAAATAAAAGGAGCAAAAGAGAGAGAAATTGTTTCTTAAACATGGTGTGGCACTCACAGAGTCAGTGTCCTCACTGACCTGTCACGCTACCATGTACCTGTAATAAATATTATGACCGCTAGATGACAGTATTTCCCTCTGAGGGCAAAGTCACAGATCCACAGCCCCTCGGGGTGAGGGGGATCACCGAGGAGCGCAATGAGGTAAGCGTCATTGGTGTGATGTGGTCGGTGGCAACAAAGCCCAAAGCAGGCAAACACATGGTCATATGAGTCATTTTTAGCTGAAAAGTAACCAGGCGCTGCTGTTTCATGCTAAATTTATAGCAAATCCACTGTCTGGTGGGAGTTTCGCCCATGAGGACGTCAATGTGATCAGTAGGAAGGTGTGTCTGCGTATATGCCTGTAAATTTGTGTGTGTTTTGTTCACTGATATTCTCCAGTAAAAATCAATAAGTGAGTACACCCCATGTACTAGTGTAATTGGCAGGTGCATCTCTGGAATCAAGAAGAGCAAAGGAATAAAAACAATCATAGTGATATACAATGCCTGATCACTTTAATCTCTACTTTCACAGTCTCACACCTCACAGCCATAATCAGCAGCCGCAGCAATCACGAGCCCAGCGTGATGTTGGTCTGTGGGAGGCAAGCAGATCTTTGTTTGCTCTGCGGTTCATTTGTTCATTTGTCCACTGATTAGCGTTTAGTTTGTGTTTCCGCTTAACACCAAAATTGCCCCGATCGCTTCTTTGTTCGATCAAGTTTCATTGTGAGAACCGTGCCAAAAGTGTCATTGTTTTTTCTCTGTGGTGTAAATCTGTTTCCTCTGCCTCTAATGAATCCTTGATCTGCTGCGTGACATTTGCAGTGACATTTGGAAATGGGATGAGCTTGGAATGAATATGGTCTATCGGTCAAACAAAATCACACAGCATCATGCACATGATTCATTTGCGAATCTTCTGGGCTCTGATATGTTAACTGTCATTTGTACTTAAACCATTAACTTGAATGCAGCAAGAGCACCAAATGTCGAATTCAGACAGAGACAGGCAACTAGTTGCTTTATTCTAAACAGTATGTGTTGCATGTGAAGAAGTTACTGATACTCTGCTAATGTTTGAGTCCAGAGGGTGCAGAGAACCAAGGACACTGAGTCTTGACGTGGGAGGAAGGTGAGGCTGGAGACACATAATCAATGCAACAACATCGCAGAGCAGCAGAGTGGGTGGACGATGGTCGCACACTCACAAACACACACGCACGCACACACGCACACGCTCGCACACACGCACGCACGTGCACAGACAGATGGCGAGGGGAGCTCTGGTCATCTGTGGCTGAGAGAAAAGGTGACATTCCTTATGTTAATGAGTCGGAGTTCTCATGTCAAACCCATCTCGTTCCAAGTTGTCTCCAAGGGCGAAAAACAAGGGAGAGTGGAAAAGGAGGAGGGTGAGAAGAAAAAGGTGATGAAGGCGGGGGGGGGATTGAGTGCAGAGTCTGGTATGTCCCAATGACGGAATGACAAACGGTGATTGAGGTAAAGTGAGAGAGAGTGTGACTGAACAGTGTGGGATCCGGGTGACTGAGATGTGTGAGTCATTTGTGCGAGGGAGTGTGTGTGTGTGTGACGTGTCTGTGTTTGTGTTGCTGAAGAACTTGCTGCACCAGTGCAAGGTGAATTCACTCCCTTGTTAATACCAAAGGTATGACCTTTGAGGGATTGCATCATAGCCTGTCTGAGGCCGATACAAACGCAACCAATTAAAAAGCAGGATGGGGTGACGAGGCGACTACAGGTCAGCCTGAGAACTAAGCAGGGCAAAGCAGCTTCCTCAGCTTCCCTTTATGCTCATACCTGTGTGTGGGAGCAGAGGAATTTCCCATACTGGGTTCTACCCTTGGAGTTTTTCCAAGCATAATAAATCTGTTAGCTAGTTGTGTGCAGTTGCCAATGCCAATGCTGCTGAAAATGACATGAACCCCAATTAGACTGAATATTTGATATTATGATCGATACTATAAAATAGAATGCTAGCAAATTGCCTGGCAACGTGTTTGCGATATAACAAAATGCTTTTGATTGCACACATTCCAGACAGGTTCCATTCTTAATTCATTATTCTGTGATGAGATGAGTGACATTTCAATGTGTCTTGTAGTCCCACATTGGCAAGCGAAAATGCTATAACACAGAGGTGTCCATGGTTACATGTACATGGGGGAGTAAAGGAGGTTACAGGTGAAGCAATGCGGATACAAATCAAATATTTTGTATGGCAAGAGAGAGAAATTGCCATTCAAGTACACTATCACACTACCGCTCAATCCTATAGTGTGTCAGATTCAGGCACAAAATCACAGACACGGGGTGAGAAAACACACACACATCACAAGGACAAGTGACAAAATGCAAAAGAGACGGTAAACGCGAATGAAAGGGAGGTGCAGAGGTTACAGGCAGCCAAACAGCCATCTCAGGTGGCACCTCGCACCAGGTGGGCTAAGAGGAGGGAGAGGAGGTCTGAGACCGGCCCTGGCCAGAATTCAAGCAGGAACGGCTGTGTGGGCTTTTATAGAATCTGCTAAACCACCTCGAAGGGCTGCCACAAGGGCGTGTTCCCATGGAAACGCAAGTCAGTAGACAAGCCTGGCAAACGCCTTTGTAGCTGAACACCGTGGACACCCGCCATCATTCTTGACGCAAGGAACCAGAAGGTGTGGAATAACACTGCTGAGGATACATACGGGTTGTGGCTAAAATTGTGAAACTTGCGACCTGTGTCAACTGCAAAGTACCATTGGGACTGAATTCAAATGTAATTCCTGTCACAAACTTTTGAGATTACTAGATAACAATTACAATGAGGAGCGAAATTCTTACCAGACAGTCCTCTTGGTTCATTCTGTGGTGCTCCCTCAGGATGGACGTCCTCCCTCCATCATCCCGCTTCACTATTTTGTCTCTTTTGGCATGAAGACACCAAAAGTTGACTCTGTTGGTGACAGGGTCACCCCTTGCCTCCCCTCCTCCGTTAAGTTCCCGCTTCAACTGGTCGTTCTCCCTCTTGAGCTCCCTTAGCTGAGCATGGAGATCAACGGAGTTGTCGTCAAATGTCTGAGGCCGCTGTGTGTCTCCCCCCGCCTGGCGTCGTAGACTGGACGTCCGGCCCGCAGAATGAGTTTGTGTTTGGTCTCCAAAGATGTCAGATGGGTAAGACGACGTGATGTTTGGGCTGCTGCCCATGCCCGCTGAGCGGCCTGCACAGGAGCTGCGGCCTGTGCTCCTGCCCAGTGTCATGGTGCCTTTGGGGTAGCCACCTGAGAGCTGCAGGACTACCTGGTCACTGGGATACATGGTGCCAGAAGTGGCATAAGCAGCACTCAGGGACTGGATGTTCTCCATGGAAAGTGTTTTCCCTCTTGGGGCTTTCGCTGAACTACGAGCTGTTCCCTTTTCTGCCGCCATGTTGGGTTTTGTCTTTGAAATCAACCTCTGTGCTGATCCCTGACACCCACTAAATTTAGACACTGGTGTCGATACGCCCCCTGACACACAGCCTGGTTCGAGCCCTGAACGGCAGCCTGGCGTCGAGGTTGTGCCCTGTCGGACTTTTCCCTGTTTTGGCATTCTTGAAAAGCGTGAATTCGTGGTGCTGACGTCAGCATGTGCGCTGCTCTTTGACACAGCGGACAGTTTGCTCTGAGGAGGCTTGGCTCTGATGTTTAAAGGCATGGCTCATATGGATAAGGACCACATGGGATGGAAGAAATGTAAAATAAGACGTTCTCTCACATTTCTTTTGTCAACAAGGTGTGGACCAGAGGCTATCTATTTGCCTCTCAATGTTCACCATCTTCCTAATTCAGGCCTTGGGGTTAGAATTCCTGCAAAAGTCAAACAGCAAGGAGGTGGGGTGTGGCCTACGGGACTCTCTGGGCCAGGCCAGTCCTCCTTCAGTTATGGTGTGAAACATTCTGATCTCTAAAAGAAATAGAAATGACAAATGGTCATCAAAACACACATCTGAAGTTGTGGGTTGGACTTGAAGGACAAGACTTAAGGACAGCTTGAGCTTTGTCAGCCCACAGTCATTACTTTAGCCGCTGTGAAGAAACACAAGATGAACAGTCACTGACCACTTCAGCACCATGGACAGCACAAAGTGCACCAACATTCAGCAACATGGTAAGTGATCACAGAAAAAAATATGTCACTATGGCAACAGCATACAACACCATCACTTTCTCTGCCTTGCAAGATTTAGGCAGGGTGAGGGAGGCATTCAAACTGTGGCCTCAGGCAAGAGCGTAAAATCTCATGTACACTATTTTTTTTAAATTACTCTTCTTCTATATGAGGTGGGCTGACACCAATACATTACACAAATAACGACCAATCTGCTTAAATTGTTGCGGAATCAATGGGGGCACGATCATTTGGGACTATGTGCGTATAAACAGAGGCAAATCCAAATCATAATCCCTCCTTTAATCCAAGAGGATTGGATGTTGGGAGCCAGATACAAATGAGAGATTGGTTAAATCTGCTTGTCAGTCATAACATGGCTGTCAATCCCTCATCCATCACTGTTAGAGACAATGAATTTAGCCGTGTGTGCAATTTAGGTGCACATTGCCTGTCCCGAACAAAATTCCTATTTCAATGATGCTGCGTAAAATGGCGATAGTGTGTAATCATTAAAGCGATTGAACAGCCAAAATATGAACTTGCTGTATCTGGAGCTTTGGTCGACAGTATTATCATTTGCAATAAAATGGGGATCTGTAATTCATTACAGCGTCGTCAGAGGCGCCGTCGACTCGCGTGCGCAAAGTTTGGGTGCAGCATCTATTGTGTTATATGTCGTTTTGTTCCCTTGAGGGTACGAGCCCCCACGATTCTGCGTGGGAAAAACTCATCTCGGTCCTGGCGCGGAGCACCGGCACTTACTCAGGAGTTGACGGCCAGCTGTTGCCGAGCACAAAGCAGGCTGGAGACGCCACTCCGATTGACGCGGAATACGCCGTTTTTCATATTTTCAACAAACTAAACGCCCTTGTGCGATCATGTGGGATGCGGCTGAGACACGGTCGAAACGATCTAAGTGATGTGGAGCGCAGGAAAAACGACCACTAACTACTACAATTGCAGCGGAAAGGATTAGTTGCGCACGGATACAGGAGTTGGGAGCATGTACATTACATAATAACTAAGCTACCACATACACACAAGACAGCACACACCGTTTGCTTTTGTGTGAATGGTGCTGCCGTGGAAAGTCCGATGCAAAATCGTAGACCTGTGTATGTGCAGGGTCTGTGGGAGTAGTGTTCTTACCGGATGGGCGCCTCTCCATCATCGCGCCGCTCCGTCGATACCCTGGCCGACCTGGGCGCACACTCCATAATCTCATCCGCCCTCCTCCTCTTCACGTCCTGCCATCATCCCGCCCGCGAGGACGCGCGCCCCCAAGGCCGCGTGTGCGCGACGCCGTGATGTGATGTGAGCCTTGATTGTATCTCCGTCCTTTCACCTCTGCCGCCAAACGGTGCGCTCACTGACCCGAGCACACGCAGCGTTTAAAGTGTTGTAACTTTTGAGGGAAGAAGTTTGAATTGAACCAAACGAGATATATCGAATTGAGGAGGAAGTCTCGTTATCGTGGGGAATTTGCGTCGATCTAATGAATTAGAAAAAACTGAATTTGGAAGTACATGGGGGACATTTGCGTCGTGTGAATCGGTCACGCTGACGTTTCTTGTGCAAAAAAACGGTGCGGATCGATTCCTTCCAAGATGTTTCATCGAATCGTCTGATTCGTCGACTCTGTCCAATGCACCGTTTTGCTTAATGCCGGGGCAATGGGAACAAAAGATTATGGACACTTCTCTAAAAGAGAATAACAAAATCTTCCATCTTCATCCTAACCTCATCCACCTTGCAAAGTAGCAGTCATTAGAATTGGTTCACAACTATTGTATCAATACTGACAACACAGTGCAAAACAAAACGTGAAATTATCATTCCCTCCAGTGGCCACTACGACAAAAAAACGACATGAAATTGTCAGAGAATGATTTCAAAGAAACCCGTGAGGGGAAATCGGTGAGGGGATTTTTGCTTTCCTTCACTGACACAACTCACCGACGTTTTTTAAGAGGTATCACTCTCAGTCGAGTCAAATTCCCGTTAACACCTCTATGAAGCTACAGGCAAAACTGTAACACTTTTAAAAAGCTGCAGGCTAAAATGCTGATAAAGTAATATGGCTAATTGCGCAGTGTGGTTATTATTACTCCAGTGAATTTTTAATCTTTAATTTTTTTTTGTATGGTATGTAGGTGACCTACTTTTGCAGATGCTGTGTCCTACTGTCAGCCAGAGCCCCAACTTATCTGTAAAGGATTTTCTAGCAAAATTCATCCAACTCAGTTATATTTGAAAGAAACAGACAACCTGGCAGAGAGATGCTACAACACTTGCAGTCTGTTTCAATTCCTCTTTATGAAACTATGAAGGGAAGTGAAATATTGACACTGCACATTGATAGTGCTCATTCTTTGTCATTTCATAAAATGATTAATCATTAAATAGTTTATGGTATGTTATAAAATTGTGATGCTAGAAACAAGGCCTTCATCATAGCACAAACATGATAAGTGGCTCTGGGAGAAAGGGTTATCAGAAATCAAACTGATACTACTGTCATCCTGAAACCAGGTGGTGTGGTTTAAATCGTTAAATAAAGGGGAAAGTCAGATGCAGAGAAGCAATCTTTCCCATAGATAAATAGCGCATTTCAATACTGAAAATACCAAAATATGTTGTGTAGATTATAAAACAGTCAAAAATTCATGGCAAATTTAAGGTCATCACAGGAAACTCTGACTCATGTTGCTGTCATAGAGGTTCAAGTTATCAGACGACAGGGACATTCTCATTCTGTTCCAGAACAGAGGCTGGGCTTGTGGGTTCCTTGGCCAGGACAACACAGATTTTCTGCACAGGCGTCTCCTCAGCTGAAGGTATCTCAGTTTGGGAAACATCTCATCCAACAAAACCACAACTGCCACATCCATCTGATTCAATGAAACAAAGAAAACAACAGAGCGCGAGATGACTTACAAACCCACAGTGGTGTAAGCATATGTCAATTTGACATACAGTACCTTCTCATCCAGAAGCCTTTGCTGAACCATGAAGAAGGCCTGCTGGATCATACCATTCACCACTGCACTGCCATTTGCATTGCTGCCACCACCGGGCAGGACAAACATTGTCTTCACACTGCCATAGATGGCATTGTGTAGATTCTCAATGCAGGACAGTCCAGGAGTCCAGTCCCTTTCCTCCAGGCAGAGACAAAACCTTCTGTAACCAGAACCCTCCAACTGAACGATCAACTCGTTGTAGACCCAGTCGCCCACAGCTTTGTTCTTAGTATCAAACACCACAAAAGCATCATAGTGTTTGCAAGAATCTCTCCCGGGCAGCTGGGTATAGCCTTTAAGTCCTGCCCAGAGCACCTGTATGCAGTACCACACATCCCAACCGTAGAGATGCTTGATTAGAGGTAGGACTGTAAATAGTGCAACCACAAAGAAAGACACAAAGAACGCTAGGCTGCCATAAATGTCCTGACAGGAACGTTGATCCATCAACAGTACACTTTGACCTTGAAGAGATTCGGGGAATTCACACTTAACATCTGTGGTGAGATAGGGAACCTCCACTGGGGTGGTTCGCAAGAAATCGGCAAACCAAGACGTGTCACAGTCACATTTGAAGGGATTGGCATACAGGGTGAGCTTCTGTAGGTCACTGCCATTCTTAAATGGAATGGGGAGATACTGCTGATTGAGTTGTTTGATGTGGTTGTGGTTGAGGTACAGATAACGCAAGGTGCCCCCCTTACTGAAGAAACGGCTGGGTAAAAATTTAATTTTGTTGTGGCTGAGATCAAGAAGAGACAGTTTTGTTCCAAAATGTATGGGTGTGTGAGGTAAATAAGACAGGGAGTTTAGTTTGAGGTTCAGGTGACGTAAGTTGCTGAGTGTGGTGACGTTTTCCCAGGGGAAATACTGCAGTCTGTTTTTGCTGAAGCTGAGCATCTCGAGGCTTCTCGGAAGGCTGCAGAGCACCTCGGGTGAGACAGACGTCAGTGCGTTCTCAGAGACATCCAGGTAGATGAGAGTTGAGAGATTTTGGAAGAAATGGATGTAACTGCTTTTGTCAGAGTCCCACATTAGATTGAGGTGATTTCCAGAGAAATAGAGGTACTTAAGAGAGTTGCTACTCAGCATTTGATCTATTCGCATTCCAATCCTATTGTTTGCCAGACTAAGGACTTCCAGATTAGTCAGATGTTGGATGAACTCAAATCGATGGCCCATTCCCTTCATTCGAAAGGAGAAGTCATTGTTGCTGAGGTCTAATACCTTCAGGGTTGACCAAAGCTCACTGAAGGCATCAGTATAGTAAAGATCAATTCTATTGAAAGACAGATCCAGGAAAATTAACTTTTTCAGGTGAACAAACACCCCTGTTTTCAAAGTCTGGCTCATGTAATTCAAGGACAGGTTAAGACAGACAACATTCTCCATTCCTACAAATACATGTTTTGAGAGAAAGAGGATGTCATTTTGAGAGAGATCAACGGTCAAATTTCTTTTGCAGCTAAAGTTTTCGAAGTCCTTCATGCTTGGAGTTCTGATAACATCGTTGATTGACATTTCCAGCATATTCGTTGGATCGGGTTCCAGGTAGTTGCCTCTCTCATGTTCTTGTGCTAATCGTTGCAGGGGTGGGTGAGGAAGAATGTTAAAATGAGAGCTCTGGTTTGGACATTCTTGCTGTGATGTGTATTTTGTTGACTGAGTAGAGCAGCATGGGAGGAAGTTGAGCATGTTTTGAGAGAGGTCAATTTTGATGAGCGAGGGTAGTTGTAGGAGAAGTGTCAGATTGCTGTGATTGATGAAGTTCATTCTCAGCTCAATGTACTTCAAAGCTTTAAGCTTCGACAGAATATTTAGACTTTCTTCTGCAAGTGCATGAAAGAAGTTTCCACTCAGGAGAACACATTGTAACTGTGACATATTTACAAAATGTGGTGAAAGTACAAGTTCGGGTAAGGTCTTGAGTGGTTGGTAGTTATAGATTAGGCTGATCCAAACAAGGCCTGGCAGCTCACTGAAAAAGGTGCTGTTGACAATAGCATATGCCAGAAAGTTGTCAGCTAGGTCCAGTACCTTTAAATTACTCAAAGGCCGGAAAAGTCCAGGTGGAAATGTCTTCAGCGAGTTCCCCCTCAGGTTCAAGTAGATCAGAGAGCTGTTCTCGACATAAAACGATTTAGGATGTAGACCAAGGGGCTGGTTGTGGGGGCATGGAAAGCAAGCTGAGGCAGCATGGTCACAACGTTGACAGTTCCACTCTAAATTTAAGTCCGTGAGGAGAGGGAGATTGGCAAAAGCACCCTCTGGGATCTCTGAGATAGTATTCTCTCTGAGATCCAGGCTTACAAGCGAGGACGGCAGTCCTGCAGGAATTTCAGTTAAATTATCGTATCCTAAAGAAATATTTTTCAACTTGGGAAGCTCTCTGAAAACAGCCTTGTCAATGAAAAAGGACTGGCCACAGGGATTTATGTAATAGCAGTTCTTGCTGAGGAGGAGCTGCTCAAGATTTGGAGTCTCTAAAGGGTGGGTGACACTAAAGATGAGATTGGATGACAGATCAAGAACCCTAAGGTCTTTGGGTAACCAGGGTATATGGGTGAGGCTGTTGCCTTGGAGATGGAGTATTTGAAGCTTCTTAAGCCTCTTGAAGGCATCTGGGTGAATCTCCAGTTTACATGAGGTGTCATGTAAGTGACGTAGACTGCCCGGTTCACAATTATTCATTATTTTCAGAGAATACAGATTTGGGACACCAATGAAGGCATTCTGGTCCACCTGCTTGATTTGCGTGTTGCTCAAATCAATGGCGGTTACAGTTTCTGAATTGATGTTTGGAACCTGAGTTAGCTGTCTGTCACTACAATCAACTGTGGTGACATCCGCATCTGTGTCACAAGGTGGAAATAGGGGATTGATGGCTCTCACTGACAGAAGAAGTTGAAAAATTATGAGAATTTTCAGCAACAAGGCCTGAAAAAAAAAGTGACATACTTTGAGTCTCAAAATCACCCTTACTTTGATATTATGAGACAATGTGCAGTATAGGGTAATGTGCAATACACATCCCTTTGCAATACATATACACATGATGCATAGTGTCTGTATAAGTGTACTCTCAGAGCTGAACGTATGTATATAGCATATCAAAGTAAGGAGTGACAGAATTATGTCTTCAGTTGGTTTTGTAATTAGGTAGTTCTCTTCTTATTGCGGATTGTATACTGTTTAGTATTTTAAGTGCTTTAGTATATTTTGTTGATTGTTTAGTTGCCTTCCACGTTCTGTATTACCTTCAATTTCCTGGATCTCAAGGTCAGCGGATTTATACAGTACCTGTACCTACTCCCCTACCTACCTACCTACCTACCTACCAAAGTTCTTTCATAATTTTGTGTTGTTGCTTATTGCCTCAACGGCAATTTCAGTTTTTAATCATAGCTCGAGTGCGACCACATACATTCAGTACTTAAACATTGTTTCAAATTCACCCACTGAGTATTGCTTGTTAAATATGTGTAACAATTTATAACGACTTACCTTGTTTTTTCTCATCCTGAGAGGAATGGAAGGTCGGAATGGTCGGACCAGCTGAAGAAGGTTTAAGCCCTACGCTGTGGTGGAGAGTGCAAAATTGGAAACAGTAGTGCATAGGGGGAAGTAATGATGCGGAAGTGAAACCACGTAGCAACAAGGAAACAGCTGCTAATTGTGATAAAAAGACAGCCCTTGATGTAGACAATCCCATTGTTGGAGATAAATGAATAAAATGAAATAAAATTAAACAAAATAAAAATACAAAACACGTGGCGTTAGAAAGGTTAATAGTTCAGTGTATTCTGTGACATAAGGACTTCTCTTGATCTAGCCTAGAAATCCTGCTGCTCCTCAAACAATATCGCTTTTATCACATATGTAACTAATGTTTTCATTCCTTTGCGGTGTGCAGCGATGTGATGGGGAAGTAGCATAGTTCAAGTTCAGCAGCAGGTAGATGCAATGCAGATTTTTTCAGTGCTTATATGTAACGACCGGCTGAAAGCCATGAACTGAAAGTGTGATTTTGCTGTACGGATTGGTGAAAGCAACACCTGTGACGCCAACTGAGAGAATTGGGTACAAATATTTTTATTGAGTAAGTGCTGCATTAAATGCGGAATTTCTTCTCTGATATGTAGTGATTGAATGCAGAAAGCAACCTCATCTGAAACAGGTTCAAGAAGATGAAAATGTTGAATGTATCACATTTCACATTCAGTGCTTTGGCTTTAGCTTGGAATTCATAAAGTTGCACACTAAGAAAAACAAGAGTGTCAATTGCATACACTAGTCCTCCTGCCATTTTACATCAGGATCGACTAGGGCCATAGTCACTGATACAAGTGTTGAATCATCCACAGAGCAATGTTCATGAAGCCATCTGACTCTGCATCCACTTTGGAGAGGGAGTGGTTGTTGCCCGGGTACCACAGCAACCTTGACAAAAGAGAAATGAAAGAGGACGATAATACCTCAAGGTCTGTTGTGTGGTACATGTCTCCCACTAAAAGGAGGACTAGAGTGACAAGCTGCATACCTGACAGGGACCTGCAGTGCTTTCAGAGCTCTATAGTATTCAATGCCCTGTTTGTTGGGCACCCGCTTATCCTCTGCCCCCAACGTGAGCAACACAGGTGTTTTGACCTTAGAGAGAGAGATCATTGAGATCACCACAATGTATACAATGTACATCTGACAAGACCATCCAATGCTAAATGGCATTACAGACCTGTGTGACATGCTTAATGGGGGATTTGCTTAGCATTTGTTCCAGGACAGCCGAGTCAGGCAGAGAGTTCATGCTGTAATCGTAGCCAGCTTCTACCATGCACCTGCAGAGACAACAAATAAATCACCCACTGTTACTGAGTGAAATTTCTGTCTGCATTGTCGTCCACTTCAAGCCATGCTGCCATTTGGGCCAACCTATCAATTAACAATACCAAGGACGCAGACCAGAACTGTTAACAAGATCGAGGATGGGTGTGTGAAAATGTGTGCCACTGTACCAGTCAGGAATGTCTGTGCTGCCCAACATGGAGGCCAAATTGACCACAGGGTTGCGAGCCACACAGGCCTTGTAGAAACCAGGGTACTGACCAACCAGGTGGCAAGCAAGGAATCCACCATGGGAGCCCCCAGAAAGCACTACCTTCTGTTCATCGAAGTTCCCACCTTTCAAAACACTCTCCACAGCAAACTAGCAAGGAGTAGGAAGGGTGCACAGTTAGCGCAGAAGTGAAATAAAAACTGATGACAAGATAAAGATGCTGGAATAAAACACAGTAGGTCCTTAACACAAATATTGACAATATTGAGACAAATCACCCATATGTTCCATGATGATGCAAAGCAAATCTGAAAAAACAAGCTTTTGATTCTCACCTGGACATCTTTAACATCTTGGTTGCCCACATTACCAGGTAGCGACAGGACGCTGTCTTGGCCATAACCAATAGAGCCACGATAATTCACTGAGAAGGAATAGAAACACACATACAGAGGACGAAAAAGCAGCTTAGCACAAAGTAATGGAAGACTTTGAATCAGACAACTGAATTATATCGGCTCTGTCTGATCTAAACTGAGTAAACCTTCAGCAGAGTATGATCACCAGCTCCTAAGGGACACCGTCAAATCAAAAATATTCAGACCACTATTGTAGTACATGTAGCAGGCATCTCATGAGTGAGTGAAGATTCTATTACTTAATGTTTCCTACGTATCTCTTACAACAATGCTCACCCATTAAGAGGGCAAAACCCATTCTGCAGAATACTGCCCGAGACAGAAGCCAGTCTGCTACAATCACTGAGTGAGGGCCGCCTAAAAGTGAGAAAAAAGCAAAACTTCAGATATGACTTTCTAGATTGACTCCACGTATTTCTATGTTAGTCAGGTTGCGAAAATAAACTATAAATACACAAGCGCAGCATATAGTGTTAGCGTAAAAATGGGAGTATCAGAGGACTAACTAAGGTTTAAGCACTGTAGGGATAAGGTCAGAAGGGCAAGGTTGAGATACGTTCGTCATGTGCAGAAGAGAGACAGTGGATACATTAGACAGAGGATGTGAGAGATGGAGTTGCCAGATAAGAAGAAAAGACCACAGAGAAGATTCATGAATGTAGCTAAAGAAGATTTGAGGGCAGTGGGTGTTTCAGTGGATGATTCGAAGGACGGAGGTTGGTGGAAGAATGATCCACATTTGCAACCCCTGAAGGAAGAAACCGAAAGAATAATAATGAGAAGAAAAGTGTTATTGTAAATTGACTTGGTGAACAAAATCACGGCAAGCAAAAAAAAAAACATCACCATAGCAACAGCTGCAGCAGTTGCTGAAAAAAAACCCCAATATACTCATTCACTCCTAAAAAATAAATACAGCACTGATCAACGGCACACTGTCTGACTTTTTTTGAAGCTGCTGAATATTTTTTTTGAATGTTTGGAAACAACTTGAGATATAGACTTTGTGATGAGTGCAACCAAACCATGGGGAATAACAATGAGAGGCAGCTTCGCGCCATCCTTGGCCTCCTTTGGCTTGACCAGCACAGCTTCAAAATCAAGGGCAGCTACAAAAAAGAAGTGAAAAACCTATTAGTCACACAACAATCTGTGTTTTTCACTCAAGCACGGTAAAAACAACATCGTGCTAAGCCAGATGCTTTCAACCGTCATCTGCACTCGAGCTAAAATTTATTTGTCTTTTGTAGTGATGGTTATGACAACTGTAGGATTACTAAAGTTGCCCATAGTAGGCTGCATCACAGATCCATTTATTGATCTTCATAAACAAAACTCTCTCAAAACCTATGTGTGGAATGAGACACACTGTATTAAGTACACCGTATTATATATCCACTACATTTTCAGAAGAATGAAATTAATGAAAATGTTGATCTGTGGTTGTCCAAAATCACCCAACACAGGATTGCTCTCTTACGGTATTGAGCATTGTCTTGCTCTACGGGCGGGGTGAAGTTCAGGATCTCCCAGTCGACGTCTGGCAGCGTTTGAGAATCCTCTAGCGTTACCCAGACTACTTCATCCTCAGAATCACAGGCTGGAAGGAAACCCACCCTCTTGATAAAGAAAATGACATCACAACAGTTTAATTGCAAATCATTACTTTGATATTAAGGATTTGATTCTATATTTACTTCTTATCTACCACCACAGCACAGCAGGCACACTCTACGTCACACACATCACACTTGGCAATCATGATGTGCTATCCTGCATGCTAACACAAAGCTGCATTCACACAGAACATACCAAGCTTGGAGGGCAATTTGGAGAGGAGCATTTGACAACCATTAGATCTCTCTCCATGTTCAGCAGACACCAGTCACCAATGTCAAACTCTACAGGTGAGACAAGAAGTCAGACAGGCTCACAGAGGAAGAAATATCCAAGAACAGCATGACTACAAATAGCTGTAATCACGACTCACTGGATGTGAGAGAGGTGACACGTCCTGTGCCTGTATGCACCATCAGGAGAGCCTAAAGCAAAAGACAAGACATTTTAACCTACAAACTGAATCTAAGCTTTTGTGGAATGTGACTAGCACATTCCACAAAACAACAAATGTCCAGGTATTGAAAGCACCTTTCGGCTGCGCTGGGGACAAGAGATGACAACTCTTTGACTATCTGCAGACCAACACTGTGGAGACAACTGGCTGCTGTAGATGCCAGTGAAGCCATCTGTGAAGCAACATGGTGAAAAAATACAAAAACATAAACAACCACACACAGAAACAGACAAACACAAAATAAAGCATCATTTTTGTATAGAACAATGTGCAGTCACATAGTTACCACCTTCGGTAGGTCTGTTAACAACATCCACCACCACAGTTGTCTTCTTAGTATACCAGTCATGCTATATTATAGAAAAAACAGCATCAACAGTAAGTCAAAATACCTAAATATGCAAACAGATAGTTTATCTTAGTTTTGTTTCGTTTTCATCAACAACTCTCTTCTTTATCATTCAACTTTGCATTCTCTTTTGTTTCCATTTCTGATTTGTTGAAAAATGTGACGTGAAAGATCATATCTTATCTCACCATGCACAGCCTGTTGCATTGCATATGTGGACCATAGATGGCACACTCCAGATACACGATCCGACAGTGGTCTGGACTGAGTCTCGGGGAGAACACCGCGCTGGTGCCTGATGACAGTTGCTCTGAGGTACAAATCGTATATAGTCTAGTTTCAACATATTGTATTTTCTCTGGTAATGGGCAGCTAATTGCAGTGAAAAGTTCAACCTTCCACAATAATTACTGTCATATACTATGGTTGCATTCCCATGATGATTCTATGAAACACTTACCACATTTACCACCGGTAAGATCCACATAAAACAATGAGGACCTGACAATAAAAAGGAAAGTTGTTATTTACAGCGTTGACCTACTTGCCAAACTGATTGCCCAACCTTGTGAAAAGCCAAATATGATTCTGATTTGTTTAGTACCTCCGATTGGGGCAGTGCTTGAGACCTAGTCTGAAAGGCTCATGCCACCAGCCTACAAACACCACGCCTGTGTCACCTGGGGCCCAAAATGCCTGCAGGGGATTAAAGGAAGAGCAGGATCATCAACTATTGGCAACAGGTGAAAGCATACTTTCACATTGGTTCTTAACAGACACACACCAACAATCTGATAACAAACCTGTCCTGGCGAGATGTTTTCGGGCACTCCCTCCAACAATGACACATTGTCGCCCTCAATATCCAGAACACACAGCACTGGAGCACTCTTGTTAACAAGTGCCTCTCCCCAGTCCTCATAGAAGACAAACTGCTCTCCCTTGAATAATGGAATGCCAAAGCACAACCACATTTTTGGCAATGTAAGAAAGAATATGCTTATCTCGGTGAAACTTTTAGCAATGTCAGATTTATAAAAACCTCCAATCACCTTGACCTCTTTCTTCTCCTCTCTTACCGGGCCCACATCATCGTCAGTTGATGATAACTCTGATGACTCTGCCTATCATACAGAATATGACAAAGGGTTAATAAGTGCAGTTATGGCTATTAATACTATCGTAATACTGTAATATTTTGGTGAGACAACATTTCATGAAGAAAAAGATTTGACTTGGGTGAACACATTATCATCACATTGGCAAAACTATTTGGTTGACATGATAATTCCTTTAAACGCACTTATAGACTCAAGATTAAGGCTGGGCAAAAAGCACACATTTAACAGCATTGACTGCTGTAGCAGTGTCAATTTTCACTTAAGCTGTCTCACCTGGAAAAAGGACTGAGATTTGGGTCTCTTTCTCTCTGCCACATAGAGTAAGTGGGTCTCGGAATGTGACCACGTCAGGCTCCCAAACTGATCTACAGTTGGAATATACTACATCAACAACAATGGAACAAGGACATGTGACGGTTCAGGTTGGGTAGGGAGTGTTAAAGGTTCAACATATGGTTCTCACCATCCTCATATACTTTGCCGTGCTTCTGCAAGGCAGTTAGGCTAATGCTCTTCACTTTGATGTTCTTACTCCAGACCTGAGATACACAGATATCAGTAGAGAGAGGTTCAGATAACAATTGAGGATACAATAATTGGCTATATGAGACATACTGATTATCACTTGCCTCCAGGTACTGTTTTTCCTCTCCTTTGACAGTGCACTCTCTGACAACAGCCTTCATTTCTCCAGAGGGGGAGTCTTTGCTTAACAACCTGTGAAGGGAATCCTCCATCTCAATTTCCTCAAGATAAGACAGAGGAGAGCTTTTCTGATTTCACTCCAAACAAATTGACAAGAGGTACTCACTCTCTCTTAATTTCAGTGCAGTTCCCTGACGCTCCTGAGTAGACGACCGATTTGTCATCATGGAACACAATATACTGACGGCAAAACTTGACAGTTTCATTCCTCTCCAGGTCCTGTTGGCTCCATTCTAAGGTAGATATGCAAGAGGGGGCTTTAATTTCTCAACATGAATCAGTGGAGCAAAGCAGCAAATAACGCACCTATGCTACAGTTTTCATAGTAACACACACACATACACACACACACACACACAAACCTGTGTAAATGTTGCTGTATTTGCCTCCATACTGTGAGGTGACAACAGGTCCGACATCTGCTCTGTTCAGGGATGGAAATAGGCTGAGCTCCCTATAGAGTTTGGCTATTTCCTCGGGGTTGGTCATCACCTGATGACAGGCAATAGAGGTAAACACACCACGTCGCAATGTAAACAAAGCTCTGTTCATCTCAGGTCCCAATATCTCAAAACATGAGGAACTTAGTAAATGATGAAGTAGCTTTACGAGATGAGAAAGGGACTGCACTGTCTGTAATTTTAGTACTGTGCGAATAAGTTACACTGATTAGCCTTGTGAAAACCGCGGCACAGTTACGATCACGATAGATCGTTTCTCAATATATTTTAACGGATTTGGACAGGGAACATCCTGTATCGCTCAGCGGAAGCTAGCGTGCCTCTGCTAGCACATAAGTAAAACTACTTCATTACACCTTCAGTAACAACAGTTCCGGTCGAGAGAACAAAGTGTATTTTCGAGGCGTAAGGCTTTATCGTGAGCAAACAACGGACATGTTACAATATGGAACAGCAAATGTCCAACCTGTGACTCCATGTCCGTCACCAGGCACGTCGCTTCTAAGTAAATATCCTCTACAATGACTGCATCGGCGCGAAGTTTACTGGAAATCAAAGCTACCACTTCCTGTTTCAACCTGTAAAATTAAATCACCGTCAAAATGAATGAATTTCAAACATGCGGCACAACAACGGCTCCTTGATCAGGTAACAGTCGTCAGAGGAGCTACAACATTTCTATCATGCATCACAAACAACGATTTTTGAGTGTGACCTTTATTTTGTAGGCGATTTCTGCTTTGTAACACCCAACCGGAAACTGTCAAAATGAAAATTAGCAAGCTGATAGCGCCTCCTAGCGTTATAGATTGAGGCCATCCGTTTGGGGTTAGGCTGAACAAAAATTGGTGAAGTTGTGATGGGTTTGTCGCTTAATTGCGCGACTACATTTTGTTTCAAGACAGAAGATGCTTGTAGAGTTCTCGATGCTGAATGGTGTCTTGGCGAGATTAAGTTGAACCTCTAAATGTGTGAATGACAGCTGGAGTAGGTGGGGTCACAAAGAGCCAAGATGGCTGACTTCGAGGAACCGCTATCAGATGAGGAGAAGGTTTGTAGACTTTGATTCTTTTGCTGACAACATTTTCCATCTTTTGCCTGGAGTTGTCACTGAAACATTGCACTTGGAATATTCTGGCTGCTTCTGGAAAGATAAAACAAGTTTCCGGTCATGCAGCGCAATGTTAAACTGGTCGTATGTAGCTGCTTTTAGCTTAGCCTGATTCCTGTATATGCTGGGAGCTGGCTAACGGAAAAGGACCGCTGTTAGTTAAAACACGGGAAACTCGAATTTCCAACTTCCCATCGCTGTTTCACTCAATTCATGAACGAAATGATTGGGACTGTCCTTTTACCTGATAATGTATTACTAAAGTGCCGCGATCATAATTTGAACGTTTAGTTCACGTCTAATGATCGTCACTGACGCTACTTTGCATTGGATTTCTGGGTCAAAGAGATTGCATTGCAGCCCGAATACTTCTTTGCCTGTCCCTGGCCGTAAACAGATTCCAGATCAGGGGAAGCCGGGAGGCAGACACCGGCGCGATCAGTCCTTGCCTGTTAGCGGCAAACGTCAGTTTATAATGGTTGGCAGAGTTCTGTCTTCCATAAGTGGGGACATTTATCTGGTGTTACAGATGAAAGCAAAACATATACAGTATTACTTGTCTGTTGTACCGATACAGAGTAATCGAGATTATCTTGCTGCCAAAGGCGAACGTTTCCACAAGTTCGAGTACTGCTATGTTGAGGAACGATGTTTAAGTTCTCTCCTCTGTCCAACTACTGCCTCATGAGGGAAACGTAAAAATATGTAGCGTCCTCATCCTGGAATTAATGTTCATGTAGTTGACCTCAGTGGTGGATAGTCAGCATAAAACTGAACCACCATCAAGCTGATGAAAAATTTTAAAACCTACTTTCGACTACAAGTAAGGTGTATTTTACAAGTGGTAGTATGAATATGTAATTGGAGCCCGCAATGGGAAAGGCTTATGGAGTGAAATAATTGATTTTATTTATTTTCTGTTGGATCTAGGTCCGCATAGCAGCCAACTTTGTAACTCATGCTCCTCCAGGAGAGTTCAATGAGGTCTTTAATGGTAATACAGATCTTTATCTTTCAATGTTTATTTGTGAATTTACTGAGACTCACTGTAAACAATGGTTTGTTTGTAAACAAAGTTTTCTTTCCGTACCGTTAGATGTGCGGCTCCTTCTCAACAATGACAACCTCCTTCGGGAGGGAGCATCGCAGTAAGTTATAGTTACCACAAACCTTTAATTTCCTGCAAGGTGTTCAGGGTGTATAGTCTCTCACTCCTCACTGTTTTCATGTCTACTCAGCTCATTTGCCCAGTATAACATGGACCAGTTTACTCCTGCCAAACTAGAGGGTTATGATGAGCCGGTAAGTATGGAATTTTGTTTTCAATATTCATTGTTTAATTTTCATCATAAAAACCAATCCTGGCTTCCCCTATTCCGGCTTCAACAGGTCCTGATCACAGAGCATGGTGATCTGGGACAGGGACGTTTCCTGGACCCCCGCAACCACTTATCGTTCCGTTTTGACCACCTGAGGAAAGAAGTGTGTGATGTACAGCCATATGAGGGAGAGCTGTCCGTGAGAGGCTGGAGAGATGCCTGCGATGCTGCCCTTGGTGTTTACGTCAAGGACCACTACCCCAGTGGAGTCAGCACAGTAAGACACACAGAGTGGAACAGTGGGTCTCCTTTCCAGTTGCACTGTTTTAGCAGAGGGTATTGAAATTATGTGCCAAAATCTTAATGAATAGGTATTGTTGTGAACGACTGTACTACCGTTTTTCAAATTTTGCCCTCAGTGGTGGTAGTATCCATAGTTGGATTTTGACTCAATTTGTGTAAGTAACATGCAACTTTTGGAAAAAATACAGTTACAGGTAATCAAACAGTGAAAAGGGGGAGAGGGCAGACTGTGTAGCTACTCGAATTTGAAGAACACACTACCGTTACTGATGTCCTATTTCCATGTGACAGGTATATGGGAAATCGGTGGATGCTCAGCAAACGATCATTGCCTGCATTGAGGGACACCAGTTTCAACCCAAAAACTTCTGGTACTCTTCTTTGCTGCACATTTTCACAAATTAATGAGTCCTCCCAATTTGCATGTTCATGGTTACTGGTGTGCATCTTTTCTCTTGCTTCTTACATGTGACTGTTAGTCATTGCTCTGATATAACACTGATCTTGTCTTCTTTTCAGGAATGGGCGCTGTAGGTCAGAGTGGAAGCTTACCATCGGGCAGTCCACAGCTCAGGTTGTAGGAGTGATAAAAATCCAGGTCGGTGAAACTGCACATTCTCAGTTGTGTCTGTAATACTGTATATGTACGTACTACGGGTTGCATGACTTCAGTTTTTGTAGACAGTTATATGATGAAAGTCTAGGTGACCTTAACTAACTGCTTGATGACTGCATGAATAACACCAGAGGAGAAGGGACTGCTTGCAACAAATGACGATCTGTGTCATCAAAACATAATGCATAGGTTAACAGACAGCCCATACACATTATCTACATTGAGCAGAAAAGAGTAGAGGCAATGATATGTTGCTATGCAGCAATGTATGCAACAATAACTTCTATGTGCTTCAATTCCCATTAAAGTCAGAAAAAAAAGAAAGTTTAAAAAGTCTGGTAAAACACCTCAGGAAAACTAGATTTAGGCAAGATCTTGCCAGTGAGCCTATTCACAGTCATTTAAGTCAAAGTAACGTGATCTTGACAAGTCAATGTCAATCTTGAATTGTCCTCACAGAACAGTGACCTTATCAGCAACCTGTAGTATGTGTGCAACCTGCAGTATGGACTGTATATACAGTCACAAGAGGAAGAAATTATTAATTTGAAGCTTGATTCCAGGTACACTATTATGAAGATGGAAATGTGCAGCTGGTTAGCCACAAGGAGGTAGAGGAGTCAATTCCAGTGACCGTGAGTGCAAACATTTACACACTCACATACAAATGAACTTGCCCACATCAATCATCCTAATGATTGCTGCATGGGTTATGTTATCTATTGTGCAACCTGTCACTCCCACATGACTAAAATAAAATTGTGTGTTTCTGAAATAGAACGAGACGCAGACAGCCAAGGAATTTGTTGAAATAATAGAGAATGCTGAAAATGACTACCAGGTAAATCCTCGTCATCATTCATGATTATTGTCATGTCAGAAATATAATTGCCAGTGTAACTGTCTTGATTTACTTGTCTTGATCTTCTTGTCTTGTCAGACTGCAATTAGTGAGAACTACCAGACCATGTCTGACACCACCTTCAAGGCTTTGCGCCGCCAGCTGCCTGTTACACGCACTAAGATTGACTGGAATAAGATTCTAAGTTACAAGATCGGCAAGGAAATGCAAAACGCCTAGATGACAGCCAGGGGCTGAGCACGGAGACACATGCTCCACTGTGCCCACAGACCATCTGCACATGTTCAAGGACTTACCAAAGCATAACTATACCAGTATGGGGCAAGAATTTGTGTAAAAAAAACAAACACAAACATGTAAAGCAAAAGAACAAGGCACAAATACTCATCTGTACGGAATCCATGGTGCAGGAGATGTTTGTAGAAGATGGTGGCTTCTGGATGTGTGTGAGCCGTATTTGTGATGTGATTATCAGGGCTGTGCTCAGGACTGCAGTGTGATCCAAGTAAACCTGTCCAAAAGGCCATCTAAATGACCAACAATGTCGTGTTTACCGTTAATTCCCAAACTACAACTAGATGATTCTTTTCCGAGTCATACTCATGCAGATGTGCAAAGAGGAATTGGTAGCAGGACCTTACAGGGCAGCTTATTACCCCAATTGTGAAGCACACCATCAGATATCAGGGGTTTTTTTTTAGACAGGTATACATTTTGCGGATTATTGTGATAGACGTTTTTGGTGTGGAGCTCTGGAGGAAGTCATCATTATCATCATTGAAATCCAACTTGAAAAAGACCGCTAACTGGTTTTAAGTCAAAAATTATACCCTTACAGATGATAGCGGCACGTTTAGCTTAATGTGGCACCATTATCCTTGCCGTAGCTTTTGCTCATCACTGTAGAACCATACATTATGCGTGTCATCAGCTGAAGGAGCAATACTTGCATTCTACTTGCGATAGAGCATCTTTGCTTCTAAGAATTCAAACACTCTCAGCTCTGACTTTGGCAAAACCTTTCACTGCTACAGGTTTCCTTTTTGAAAGGAGAACACACTGGTTATGAAAAAGATTTATTTGCCAAAATCCTCTTTCCTATGGTAAAGAACTCCATACTCCCACTTATGGATGCAAATCTCTATTTTAGTATGCCATTTTGTTTTGTTGTGGAGTCGTTGAATCCTGCAATGTGACGAGTTGCCATCCATATGGATTCCATATGACTCCGGATCAGTTACAAATTGAGCTCTGTGCTGTTGTCCCATACCATCTACAACTGTGTATGTATGCCGAATACGCACCAAGACTGCTGCCCCATTCAGTTGTACAAATAAACATCAACCACCTTGGCTACTCCACTGTTTTCCTCCAGTAGCATGCCAACTCGCAACTCACAACCTTGATACATTTGAAAGTTAAGGCATCTATAATTTTTATTTCAGAACAGTACAGGATGTTTCAGGAGTTAATTATTACATGTCTGTACGTTTGGGACTGCTTACAGGATTTGTCTACCACCGCAAACAATGGTGTGCATAATGTGTTTTAAGACTGGATGACATGTTGCCTTTGTCTCAAATGGGTTATTGACTCAAAACACAAAACAGTAAATTCAAGCAAATGTGAGTTTGACAGCATAGGAACAGCAATTAAATATAAACTACTTCAAACTGTTACAGTAGTACAATAAGACATCACTTGCCTTTATCTCTGACGTGTTTCAAATTGGCTCCCGCTTAGAAACATACAGGTTATCCCTCATGTTGGGTGCAACAAAAACAATCCCTGAATATAAACAGTTGAAACTAGGCAAAACTTTCAATAATGTAGTGCAAATGTGCATTTTCCTTTTTCGGCAAACGTTCAGTGTATCAAGGACAAATGTAGCGGAAGAAACTGCGCAAGCAGCAAGTGACAAGTTGCTCAGGTGGAATGTGCACACAGTAGGTTGACGTGTGAGTACTGTATGTGTGTTTTAGAGGTGTATCTTATGCAGTGTGCTTGTACTCTATTCATGGACCCCTCATTAGGACTATGTAGTAAAAGTCCCAAAGAAGGACTGCATTCTAGACTTAGTGGAAAATTAGATAGACAGGTGCTGGCTACACTTTCATCTTCCTCTACCCTACCCCCTCCTTTGGAATTTAAATTCATTCCAAAAATCCTGACTAGAATGGCAATTTAAAGTATCCAGGTAAAGGTGACAATGCTATTCTGCGCCATTCTTCTCTATCCTCTAATCTTGCATGCCATTTATATGGCACGCACAATTACATGTGGTTTCTCCACAGCATAATTATGTTGATGAAATGGGTAATAATTAATTACCATATAATAATGACACAATTCCAGATACAGACAACAAAGACAGAAGAAATAATCAAAGACACATAAAATCCTATAAAATAATATCATACAGAATATACTAAACATAATCAAAATACATGTTATTTTCTGATTGTTTGCCTGGTAGCGGTTTGAATTTCGGGATGAATCAAGTCTTCAAACTCTGAATTGTTTCACCTTGGGGACGACATCATACATGTGTTCTAGAGAAATGGCGTGTGAGACAGTCCAAGACTATTACAGTAACAGTGAATTCCGCGCTTTGATTAGCTGCTCTAAGATAAAATCATGTCGGGCTCCTTGGCTCCTTCCTGCCCACCGCTGCTAGGCCCGCAGGTGCCTGTGAGCTCTGAGAAGACACTGCCTCGAACAGAGTGACCTGGGGAGCTGGGAGTTGGACTCATCCCAGCTGGCTTCTTGGGTGGGATCGGAGGAGGGTGGACTCTCTCTGACCGAGGGGTGAGGGGAGAGCGAATGCCTGGAGACAAAGGGCCAGAGGATGGAGATCTCCCACCAGGGGGCGATGCAGTCAGATTGCGGTAGTCTGTGCCGAACGGAGAGCTACTAACAGGCGCCAGTTTGACTCCGGTTTGCTGACTGGTGAAACGGGATAAAACCTGAGTGACGGTGTTGCGGGCAAGTTGCTTAGCGGTGCTGTTTTCTGGTGGGGGAGGCGTGCAGCCAGCAGTGGGAGATAGGTCCCTGGGGGAGAGTGGACACGGAGCACCCTGCTGTTGCTGCTCCAGCTCAGCCTGGGTCTGGAACTTGTGCCTGGCTGCTTGGAATCTCTGGTTGACTCCTGCCTGGTAGGAGGACTGGTGCAAGCCCGGGCTGCCCAGGCGCTTTGTCAGCACGGGGGAGGAGATAGGCGAGGATGAGAGGGAGGAGGAGGCAGTGCTGGAGGGAGAGTGGGGATGATGAGAATGTAGGTGCAGAGGTGAATGCAACGACGCTCCGCCTCCGTTCTCTACCAACACTCCGTTCTCCGTTCCTTTACCATCATGTGGAAATTCTGTGTCTTTGAGGGAACTGATTCCGTTAACCTTTGACATTGAGGTGACCTTTGGCGTTACTATCATCCTCCCGTCTGGCTCAGTCTGAACAGAAGTCGCCTTCAGCTTTGATGGCGATTGTTTTACCTCTGCTACGCCCTCCTTCTCCTGTTCTTTCCCTCCTCCCATCATCTCCAACCTCTTTTTGAGCTCCTGCACCTGCATCTCCAGCTCCCTACTCCTTTCCTCCTCTTTCCTGATCCGCAATTTCATCTGCTCTCGTTCCGTGTCAAACTCAGCAAATTGCCTTTCGGACCTTGCCTCTAAATGGGATGCTCTGCGCTTCTCCTCTTCCAGAATTCCCTGGAGCCTCTCTAGGGCGTTGCTCTCTTCCCGAAGCTTGGCCCGGAGCTCGGAGACCCTCTGGGCCTCCTCAAGAGCCTGGCTGTTGGCTCTGTGAAGCTCCTCAGTCAAAGAGGAGGAGAGCTGTTGCTGCTGTGACCGCGACTCCTCTGCCTGATGGATGGCGTGTGTCCGCTCCTTCTCTATCCTCTGCACTGCCGCACGCTCATCTTCCAACTGCAGCGGGGGCAGGGGAAAGGGAGGAAAAAAGAGAAAGGGAGATGGAAAGTGACATAGGTGGCAAGCGTTCAGTTTCATAAAATGGCCACAAGAGGGCAAACCAGTTCACCTCTCAGCGTCAGCTGTGTGAGGAGCTGAGCTGCTGACAAAATTAAGCTAACAAAATACTCGATGAAATGATTCGCACATGTACCTATGCCAGTGAACCATCATGAATTATCTATATTCATATGACTATAATAGCTAATGTATAGTTAACTGATTGAATACTTAAGCTAGAGTGTTGAGTTTCAGCAGCTGGTGTTTTTTGGACAAAAATGTCTTTTTTTGTAGCACTTCACATACTTGAGAAATGCATTTCAGTGTATATGCGTTGTGTGTGTGTGGTTGTGCTTGTGTGTGTGTTGGGGAAGGGACTGGGGAGGTGAGCAAAAGGGACGTGTATTTTCGAAAACATAATGCAGCCAGGCACTATCGGGACTGAACGCAACTAACATTTTGAATGCCTGGCATGTTTATGGAAAGTTCAGCTTGCCATTAGATCATGGTAAAAACGCCTCCACTACTAAAATGCTTTAATGAGTATTAAGGGGAAGTGGGGGGTGATGAAACAGTAGTGTGTGTAACATAGGTGTTTAAAAAACAACACAGACAGGAAAGCTTAAGGAAGACTGGGAGAAACTTACATAACGTCCCGGCACAGACTTTGTAGATCCCTCTGTCTTTGTGTGTGTGTATGTGTGTGTGTGTGTGTGTGTGTGTGTGTGTGTGTGTGTGTGTGTGAGTAAGTGCGCACATCCACTCTGACCTTGCTTTGGACACGGGCATTCATTATCTCAGGCTTTCCTGTGCCCGTAAAGCAGCATGCCGTTGGGTCAGCACAACAATGAACTCTTCCCTTGCCATTTCCTATGGAATTGTCGGTGTGTGTGTGTGTGTGTGTGTGTGTGTGTAAATCTGTGCTTTAGGAGGCCACACCCTCCCCACCCTATGGAGAGAAACAATGGCCCTCTGCTGATTGTCTTATGCTGAGTTGCCAGGTTTTTAAATAATAGCGATTAGCATGTAAAACTCTTCTGGGACATCTGTGCCTGTGTCACACTGTGGAAATTGTGAAAGTGAACGTGTGTCGTGCGCTGCTTTGGCATCAAAATAAAATATCCTGCGTACACTTTTTGGTGCATTGAGACACACACAGAGATAGACCCAGATAAACACAAACAGA
>OMPJ01001459.1:7230-20703 GCA_900312935.1 Carapus acus
GGTGGGCTGATGGATTGTGCAGGCGTCGAATGCGCCCTCACATCATTCACTGAAGATTCCTTTTCTTTGGAGATACTCACTATTAAATTCACGCTTCTCGCCAAACTCTTGCATTTTCGAGCACTGGCTGAAAATTTCTTTGTATTTGCTGTTCCCACATCCCAATTGTTACAAGCAGCAGCCAGATATTGATTGTGAAACAAAATCCATTTCATATCAAGAGGGTGGGCCGCGTAGCCTGCGGCGGCTATTAACCCGAGTATTGATCCCCAGCAGTTGTCTGGTCATGGCAGGAATGACTAATTGAGCCGAGGGAAGTGCCACCCACACCAGGCGAGGTGCTTTTTAGGGCCCAGGCAGAGGCGCCTTTTGTTTCCATACGTGAGATATCGTTGCGTTAATGGATCCAAAGTGATTATTCATCAAGCTGCATATGCGTTGCAAATGAGATTCACAACAAGTTGTGGAAATTCGACTTAACCAAGGGTTGGGGAGGCGGGGGGTTGAATGAAGGGATTCGGGTGTTGGGCGGGGGGTTAAACTGTGACTTCAGTATTTCCCATTTTTTCACTGAAGGTTTGTTCACGCCCTGTAAGCTCTACGATCACGTTTCTTGAGCGTGCCTTTTATTCTTTTTCTCACATTTCAACGGTGTGGAACAGACTATAAAAACACGTCTGACGTGAAAGCAGAGCTTTGCAGCTGAAGACGTCTCCATGACAAAATGTAAGGCAGAGTCGGTGTAATAATAAGAATAGTGGAGGAGGAGGACTGCAGGCACTGTGCTTTGTAACCACAGACAGAGAAGCGACACAAAGAATATGACAAAAACCAAGAGCTCTGCTCCCTCCTTCTTCCTTTTGCTTTCTTTTTTTTTGACCTACGTTGTCTCTGTGTGGAACAGAGGGAGTCTCGACACTATCTGGCTGTGCTTTTTTGTCTTCTTTTGTCAGCCTCCTTTGACACGGCTCGTCCTCCTCCTCCGCCGATCACCGCCTCTCCAAATTAGATACAGACTCAAAAATTGGACTGCAGGGCCTGTGCTGAAAGCCAAAAGCAGTAAGGCAAATATAACTGCATGTTACTGCGGGAGTGCCCCAGAGAGGAAGAAAAAAAAAGGATATGGGAAAGATACACAGCAAGAGGGAGAGGTGGGAGGGGAGAGATAGAGAGAAACAATCCAGACAAGACTGAGAGGCCAGGACAAGCGTGTCCTCCACGTCCTCGGAGACGACGTCCTGATGTGAGCAACAGTAACACGGCGAAGGATGCCGGTGTCGGAATGTGACGGATGCCGCTCAGCCCTCCTCAGACAGCTGTGGCTGCTTCTACACCTGCTCCCCTCCAGGCGGCGGGCGGCATCTTTGCATTCAGATGCCAACTAACAAGTACCACCCGGATGTTGACGCTCCGCTCTGGACCGCCGTGTCTCGGCCATGTGTGCTGTGCTCATGTCGTGGGGCGTTTTTGTTGTGACTGTGGTGATCCTTTGCTTGACTGACTGATGCTCTCTCTGTGCAGGGAGCGCCGGCACGTCTGTGACATTCAACCGTAACGGAGACGCCCCAGGACGCTACGATCTGTTCCAGTACCAGTGGAGCAACGTCACAGGGCACGGGTACCGGGTGATTGGACAGTGGACGGAGACACTGCAGCTGAATGTGAGTTATTAGGATAGTTTGTATTTTGCTTTTGTGTGAGCGACATCTCAAGCCAACCCAATTATATCTGCTGAAGCCATTTCTGGATGTTGGCAGAAGAGAATGGAAGCAGGATGAAGGCACAGCTAATGCGATCATCATCTGGGGCCTACACCTAAGCACATCTAAGCCAGCGGAATGCCAGATTTGAATGTAAATATCTCCATCAGCAATGCGCCAACACTGTCTGCTTCCCATCACCGTGTAGGTGTGAAGCAAACATCTCACGCACAGTTCTGCTGGTGAGGACGTGCGCAGGGCAGGGGTGGAAAAACACGTTATTGCCTCTTTAAGTTGTCGCAGTGCATGAGGAAGACGTCTGCATGTGTTCATGGCTGGAAGAAGAGCGGTTTGAAGCACACGCAAAGTGCATCAGAGTAAGGGGCAAAACTGTGTTTGCTGGAGTTTAATTAGCTGTAAGAGCATATGGACGGCCAAATGTCAGCCTAATTAGAGTGAGTGAAACTTCGGGAACGCCACAAAATGGTATTTACAGTGCCAGGTTGCCCACATGTCCTGCCACACATGTTTCCTGGTGTCAGCAAATGGAGTCACTGTGTGTCAACCAGCAGAGTGATGTGGACCAGTTGCCGTCCTGTGACTCCCACCACCAGGGGCCACGTGGGAGAGGGTAGAGTGCTCGCTTGGCATGTGGGGGCAGCAGGATGGATGCCTGCAACCTCCAAAATTGTTAGGGCAGAAACTGCCTCACCACTCCCCAATGATGAAGGGGACAATTCTGAGAGGAAACCTCTCTCGAGTGGGTGAAAGGCATCAAAATAACGAACAAATATCTTCTCATCAAATTGCTGCAGGCAGCATCACTCAGCACCCGACAGCAAAGCCGCTGAGCAGCTCAGTGTGTGTAGCCCTTCTGCACATTTGGAGCTGATTTTCTGGGCGGTTGTCTATTGTTACAGTCTGAATCAGGCACTCAGTCGGAGGCCTGCGTGGGACGGATGATCAGGAAAGATAATGTGGTCATGTGACCTGTGCCCAAATCCATCAGATCAGTGACAGCACTGGAGTTTTGTCCAGGGGAGCCAAATTGCAGAGCAACAGGAGAGACGTGTGTCATGTAATCGCGCCAATATTTTCACCACAGAAAGCAGTTTTTGTGGCATTTATGTAGACTGAGTCTCATCCAATGAAAAATCAACTTAGCAGTTTTGGGCACACTGGAGATAACAAACTATTCCACTGTCTTGATAGAGACGCAATCAGAGGGCAAGATGCCATTTTTAACTTGTGTAGAGCCATGAGATGAGATGCATCCAGAAATGTGGAGCCATAAAGAATTATTAAACCTCGTTACCCCAGAGATACACACAGCTCTGCTAAGACTGGTGCGCTGGAGAATTCAATCTTCAGACCAGTGTAATAAGCATAACTGTGTTGAGAGAAAAGGAACATGCTAATATTATGGGTTTTTTATTGCCTCTTTTCATCTTAAAGTTCCTACTGACTCGCTGACAGATCATTAATATGAGAAAGAAAGGAAGAAAGTCATGCTTACAGAGCAGGAGTTGGTAAACATGTCGCTCCATAGGAGGAACACGCAAGAATGTTGTGGCACCTTTTCACATGAGGATGCTTCTGATCGGTGTTGTTGTGGACATTCCGAACAATGGACAAATCCATTGAGAAGCAGTTTCCAAGGTGCTTGCTCGGGCAGCTGTTGTCCTCCTCTGATGCTTCCCCTGCACAGCGGCGAGGCTGTCTGGCTCAGCGGGGAGGCGGGATGCTGCCGCAAAGACTCTCCTTCTGCGTACCGACGGCCAGGTTGCTGTTGAGTCAGCCGAACGGTTTGGGAATCAAAAGCAACAACCATTTTATCAATTGGTCCTCCATTAAATCGACTTTGTGGGTCTTTAAACTTGCGTTGAGGCCTGTGGAGTGTTTGGTTTTGAAGGGATAACAGCTGAAATAGGTTCCCACTGTGCTGGGTGCATTGTAAACCGCTCTGCTCTCACATTTACAAGATCGGCGCCGAGGACTCTCACCAGCAGTCCGGTGCGATTACGATCAGCGCTCGTCTTACTCGACTGTTCCATCGGAGCACTTTGAAGGATGGTCCCATTGTCTGCCAGTGATTACAGGTGTTAATGGTGTGTTCGTTTCCGGTTTTACACGCACACCCCAGGAGAACAACCCCGCTGTAGCCCCCCTGCCTGCCTGCCTGCCTGCTCGCTGGCTGGCTGGCTGGCTGGGTGTCTCCCTCTGTATTCACGGCCGTGTTTCTGCTTCTTTCCTCCACTAAATTATTCACTTGGATAGCCCCTGGTAAGCCAGATGTGCCCGAGCCGTTGCTATTAGGCTTCCTATTATTGCGCTGTGTGTATGTGCGCCCCCCCAGCAACCCCCTCCCCCGTATCTTGGTAATTGTGCCGTGTGTGTGTTTCGTGTGGGGGTGCTTTCCAGATTACTAAAGGGAGCTATTACTAAAATGACATGTTCAAGCGTGACAGTCAAACTTAATATGGCTCAGCCACAGTACCTGCACGCTGATTTCCATGAGATCAAGGCATAAAGGAATAATCAGCATATTATGAATATTTGTAACCTTTGTTTGAACTTGATGCTCTCAGCTTTGGAGGGCAAGAAAATCTGCTGAGCCCAGTAAGCGGGGAAGCGTGGGGGGTGGGGGGCGGGGCTTAATGTATGGCTCAATTATCCTAATGTGCAACACTGACATACACGACGCAGTCGACATGTCCTGTCCCATTATGTCACACGGTGGTTGTTATAATGCTGGAGGGCGAGCGGGAAATGTGCTCAAATGATTCTTCCAAACATGGCCGCCCCCACATGATGCTCACTGATTTGTGTTGAGTTGGTTCTTAAAGGCAGAAACATGGTCACTAAGCAAATGCGCCTCTGCTGCGTTTGTCCCTTTGCTGGCAGTGCCGCTGCCTAATGGGTCAACTCTATCGGGCTTTTCGCCTCGACCAGAACAAGAATCTCACTTTGTGAGGCCAGTCACGGCTGGACGACTCGTCTGTGTCCACAACCACAAGAAAGCATCAGAATCAGTCCCCGTCATACGGCACCTCAATCACTAGAAATCATCCCAGTTTTCTAAAATATTGTGGATTTCTGCCCAGATTAAACGGTATTACAGGGATAATGAAGCCACACGTCCGTCTTTGCATCAAAGGCTTTAAAGTGATCCGAGCATTGTGACTAATCGCAGCCTCATCGCACCGCCGACCAAGTTTTTTTTCATTTAAACAAAGCAATTCAGCGTCAGTTATTTTCCTACAGAGATTCTAACAGATTTCCTGAAAAACAAACATATAAAAAATCGTAGGCGCTCCTAACTCGACATAATATGCAATTTCCATGGCAGATGAAATGGTTCCTATCGATGTCACGGGATTATCCAGCCTCATTAGGGGAACGCCATCTCATCTGGTGATACCCAGCAGGGTCAGGACGTAACGTGACTCCACAGCTCACCGATGCTCGCGGAGAGAGTGAGTGTGTACTGTATGTGTGTGTGTGTATGTGGTGTGTAGCGGGGGGGGGACATGGCTGTGTTTGGACATCCTGGCTCAGCGAGCGCGTCGGTCCGCGTCCAGGGCCGAGCACCGCCAACATCCCCCTTTCATTTATTCCCTCTCCCTCATTTTTCCCTCTTTGACATCTCCTGCTAATCCTCTCCAGGCTGCAGACCCCGTTTCATGCCCGGCCTCGGCGGAGATTAATTCGATTTATCACTTGTAATTTCGGAGTCCCTTTGGTAAACGCCTGCTATATTAGCAGCAGGTCCTCCGAGGGACAAATTGATTCTGCGCTGCTACACGATACTTGGCGCGTTTGTTGGTTTACATCCACACCGAGTGAATCAGCTTGTGGCTGGAAATGGACTCCACCCGGCGGACCACAAAGTTTGTCGCTTGGCGCCAAGAGCTGGACGTCGACTCTGTGTTAGTCTGAGCGGCGCTCCTGCACTCTGCTGGTCCGGGTGCTTCGTCGTTCCCATTCAGCCTGCAGGACCCTGGGATGTTTGGCGGCGTTTCATGGAGCGCCCCTCAGACTCTCACAACACAACACTGAGGCAAAAAGGCCACCTGAGAAAGAGGCGGGCCACTTGCAATGCACCACTGGAGGAAATTGCTCCTGTAGGAGGAGAGTTGGTTATTTCAAATGGGGAAAATCATACGTGTGGAATAGAATTTGCCCGTTTCCTTCTCATTGTGTAAATATTTTCATCCTCTGGCTGATTGAGTCGCGCCGGCACGGGGAGGTGTTGCTATTTCTGCCAAATGTCTGACATCTTGACACTTAAGTGTGCAAAGAACACCGCTTGGGCTGCACTCTCTAGTGGAAGCCTTTAGTATTGCAGGACGGGGGCACTATGCCCTGGCGACTTGTGGAGATGTTTTGAAGGGATGAATGAGTGAAGTAGGGGCGCCGTGTGTGGCCTGTGGGCTGTGGACAGGCCGTGTGTGCTGGAGAGGCAGTTCCAGGAATCAGGAGTGTGAGGTGAAGTGCAATTAAAACATCCTGATTCGTGCGCTGACATGCGCGCAGGAAACATGATTTCCTCGCTCGGGCTTCATTGCTGCGATATTGATGCATGTGTTGTCGCACTTTGTAGACATCTCGCCTCTTGCATTTTGCCACTGATGTTTCTCAAACTGTCTCCACTCCCAACGCGGCTGCCTATCGGGCGTTACTGTAGGAGCCAGATTAGCGTGGCGAGACTGCGGAATGCATAATGAGGCGCCGCATCAAGGACTGCGCCGCTTTGAGGAATCTGCACCTTATCGCGAGCGCCAAAACAGATAAAGAATAATCACTCCGAGCACCAAAGAGAGGTTGAGTAACGCGCATCCCTCCATGTCGGCATTCGCGGCGCACCCGGGCAGAAACAACATGATGTGGGTGCGGTCCCGCCCCTCGGCGGGCCGCATCAGCGTAATGCGGGTCGGCGCGGTCGAGGATGGAAGCGGCGCCGCGCACTCTTCAAAAATACATGAAACAGCCGAGTGATCTGACGGCGTGATTACAGCGTCTATCAAAGAGCGCTCCGCGGGGAGAGCACTGACTTTAGCACGATGGCGAACACACACACATGCGCACATACACGTGCACGCACGCAGGGAAGCGTGGACGTACACAAGTCAAGCCGCCATACGTCAGCGCTTGCCTGACACCTTTGGGTGATGACGGCGATGTTTTAGGCGCCATCAGGCACCGGATAGAAGCTGCAGGGTGCACGTCCTCTCACACACAGTGAGAGGGGCCTCTTTCCTCAATCAGCTGATTTTCGTTTCACAAGACATAAAACCCAACAACCTTTTCTTGTCCACCATCGGGCCGTTTTCAACCTTAGCAGAGGCATCTTCTCCCCTCCACATCTCCAGCAGGGGGCGATGCTCCTGACAGGCTGTAGCTGACGATTAAAGGTGATTGTGAGCCAACATGGGTGAGGAAGTGCAGCACTTTTATCTGCAGCGGCTCTCAGACCCTGTTCCTCAGCTCAGAAATCCAATATGACTCGTCTTTCAAGTCTGAAATGCGGGAAAGATGGAGGGCAGAGAGTCTGACGGGTGCTGAGCTCATTAGGGGTCGAGGGATTTGACCTTCATCCTCCAGCGGCCAATTCCTCACGGCCCCTCGAGCGGTATTATGACACAGATGAAGAGTCTGAGGACGGACAAGCGGGTCCGAAGGAGCGGCGCCCCCTGCAGGTGATCACGAGCTGCCGGGCCACGTCAGAGGACGGGGCGCAGCCAGAGGTTGGCGGTTCAAACCCGGAGATTAGCTGGAGCAGCTCATGAGGCTGGAGCAGGTGGATGTACTGCGAGGTCATGATTAACAACAAAGTCCAGAAATATTGCCGATGGAAAATGTGATAGTTAAACACAATTCATCGTTTGTAACCACTTTGAAAGGCAAACTTTTGCTATCCTCCGTCAATCGCTGTGTAAAGCATGTCGCCATCTCGCCTAATTTGTTGAAATTTGCTTCTTTATGATGCAACACACTCATATTTACATGCAGGGAAACAGTGTCAAGGTGGAAATAAGGTTGAAGTCTGATGAATCCAGTTTATTTTATGAAGTTTCTTTAAAGCCGCTCTTCAAGTCAAAGCAATAAACTGCGAGAACAAACTCTGATATCACCAATGAGAAATATGACGCCGAAGGAATTGAATCACACAAATCGATACTGCATTCAGATTCAATAAAACACAATCCACCCCCGCCCCACACACACGTACGCCATCACCACCACCATTACATCACCAACAACAGAGGCAAACAACCAGTGTGCTGCCAGCTGAGACACTAGGCCCAAAAAAGAAGCCATGAAATCCTGTGTGTGCGTGTGTGTTGGGTGTCTCTGTCCCTGCACAAATTGTTGACTTGAAGTGTTGGCACACACAGACCCACAACCCTCGGCCTCCCCAGTCACATGGTCGATGCTCGCGCTCTCTCTCCATCCCTCCCTCTCTCTCTCTCTCTCACTCTCTCTCACTTTCTCTCACTCTCTCACTCTCTCTTCCCATTCACACCTCTGTGCAGAGCGCCGAGCGATGATTACGCCACAACCCCCCCCAACATGGCCGCGCGCCTGCTTCCTCTCACCAGCGTCTGTTTCTGGCGATGTGAGCCGCGTAGCTTCTCTGTTGCGTAACAGTCGAGTTTTGCTTTGTTGTGCTTTGGGGATGCAGCCGAAAGGAACGGAATTATTCAAATTCCTCCCTCCCCCATTCTCTCCCTCTCTCCCTCCATCCCTGCAGCTCTGAACATCTCTTTGAAGAGTGTGCGGTGTGTTTTATTCCGATTACTTCGTTCCTCTGGCAGAGAACAGAGGCAGTTGCTCGTCACCTGCGGTGGGCGACGGTTCGTCTCCCGCCGAGCTGAGAACGTCGGCGTTCTTTGGTTTGGAATCATGGTGATGCACGCCGCTCCACCCAGGATGACAAGAGCGGCGCTGTGAATTCATTACGGTGTGAATATTTCCACTCCCGCTGCTGCCGTAGCTTTGTCTGCTCGCCGTCGTCTTCGCTCCTCGCCTCCATTCACAAGTGTGATGCTGAGGCGAGGTGAGTGTGAGGTGTCTCCAAGGTGCAAAGTGGGCTGTGCCGTGGTGGAGCAGGCGAGCCTTTGTGTTTGTCTTCCCCTACTTTTGGAAATATATTAACGTAATGATAAGGTAATAATATAAAGCCTGACATACTTGATTATCATAATCATTTCTAGTCAGATTCCTTTGATGGGACATTTGCCAGATTTCAGGAAAATGGATTCAATTCAGTCAGCTTTGTTCACACTGGCACAGAAATTGGAAAAAAAAGAGACAATGACAGAATTTGTTGGAATATGAGAAAGAGAGGAAAGAGAGAATGACAGTAATTTAAGCAGGAGTCCAAAGCAAAGCTAATTCTAGACACTGAGAGGAGGAGTTATGTTGTCAATCCATTTTCTTTTTGTTTTCTGTAGACATTGACGTCATTTTCTTGTTATTTGACCTTTTTGGGTGTAAGTGCTGCTACGATTCCATCAGTTTGTTAGGAGCTGCTATCATATCTTTCCCCAGAGGTGCAGCACGATGCTTCATATGGACCAAGACGCTGCGTCTCATGGAGCTGTGAGAAGACAACTCTCTATGTTTCCTCCACAAACAGGGATACACGCAGAGACTCAGTCTGGCTCAGACTTGCTCTAAGCTGGCGGCTTGAATCAATCAGAGTGTTTCCTTCTGCCGTCTCACCTGACTGATATCATTGTGGCCCCGTGTTGCATCAATAATTCAGCGAAGCAGGATTTCCTCTCTGCCCTAATAGTCTCTCACGCTCCCTCTCTACACACACTAATGAGCATTGTGATGCTTTCACACTTCATCAAAATGTGACATTTGTGGCAAGGAAACATGCCTCAGTGCCGCTGCTTTGTCAGGCCAATGCAGAGTGACGGCGTTTAATTGTATTGTTGAGGGCTGGAGCGGCGCCGACGCTGTCATGATGCTTCACTCGTCTGTTTTATTTTCTGTGACTCATCTTGTTGTCGTCGTCTCAGCCTTTTAGCTGCAAACACCACACACATTTGCCCCCTTTATTTGCTTCACTGTTAATTGTATTTTATCCAGACTTTATTCTCTTTACAATCAACTGATCAGGTGAAGCAAGTCCCAAAGTTGGTGGCTGTGGCTGCGTTGCTCTTTGGCTGAAGTAATTCATGTGTTTGCTGCCAGGCGAGCGGGTCTTTATTATGCCTGACAAATCATTAGCATGGGTGGTTGATTATGGCAGCGACCTTCATTACATGTGTGGCGACGTCATATGAACCCGATGAAACTGAGTTGCGACATCGACGTCATCCTCTATGCTCCAGACATTCCAGTCGCAGTCATGTAGATGTGCAGGAGGAGCAGACGGATGAAGAAAGGAGAGAGCGGAAATACCTATGAGCACATAGAGTTAGGAATAAAGAGGAAAGAACAACTAATTAATGGAAGGTGAGAAGTAAGAATCACTAGCACAACGCGCATGACGTCACACACCAGCCAACAGAACCAAAGACGGACCGAGGCGGAGGAGCGATAGTCAGAGGCGAGGGATCTTTGATCGTAGCCATGGCAACAACTTGTAGATCCCATCGCCGTTTTTCTCTGCGTATTCATGATGAGCTCAGGGACCGGGGCCCTCTAAAGGCGGGGTAATGAACTGCGGCGACTGCCACCTTCCCCTAAATTGCTACAGGAGGGCAGGAGGAGGGGAGTTAATGAGTGTGAGGATTAACCACAGCAGCTTACAGCCAGGGCTGTGTGTAGCACACACGCACACACACACACACACACACACACACGAACATTCATATGGTCCACTATTGAATATAACCTACATTTCATTAGATTGAACCCAGGATATCCACATGGGGATATTTTGTGCAGCGACTATTACCAATGAATTTGATAAGGAGTAGGTGGGAAAGGGTGTGTGTGTAGGTTTGGTTGGGTGGGAGGGCACAATTTAATTTTTTCCATTATTTCATTTTTGCTTCCCTGGAGCTCCCTCAGCTACTCCTCAGGCCCCTGGAAAGCACTTATAGTGCATTAGAGAGAGCAAACGGGCGAAGGCAGAGGCAAGCAAACGGGCCATTGATGGGCGTCGCACCGAGGCAGAGGAGAGACAATGAGTGAGAGAGATGTAACGGTCCACACCTCCAGCCAAGCAGGGGTTTTTTTTGTGTCTGGACAGTTTAAACTGACTGATGCTAATGTGACGTCGTGCTCGGCTCGTCTGACCTGCATTGCACAATGATATGAGGGTGGGCAGACGATTTATCTGCGGCTGCGTCTGGCCGCACAGCGTCGGGAGGCGAGGGAGCCGGGAGCCGATAAGAGCAGAGCGAGGTCAACCAGAACGGACAGTGGAGACGATGGAGGGAGCGATGGAAGGAGCGATGGGAAGCCGAGATCTCTCTCAGCGCCCTCCTCCCCTCTTCCTCCCGTGACGTTACCACGGCGCCTAGTCTACCCTTCGCCCGCCCCGCTCGGTCTTTACTCTTAGCTGGTTTAGCCGCTCATCCTCCTGAGAATGCTCCTCTCTGGCCTTCCTTCACTTTTTGCTGTTTCCACAGTGGTCTTTTTTCCAAGACTTCCCGCCGTCCCGCCCCTCATCCTGTTTTCTCAAACAAACTGAAAACCACAGCACCTGAAAACAAAAACAAACGGATCCTGTGAGCAGGAAGTCAGCCGCCACCTTGACAAGAGTGTCTTGAGAGTCCCGTCGCCATGATGTTTGGCGCAGAAAAGATTGAAACCATGCCTTTGACAAAGAAGGTCACGGCAGCGAGACATAGGTTGAGACCCCCTGAGCTCAATTACGAGCAAATCTTCTAGAATGTAGAACCGCAGGCCGTTGTACGAGCACGCAGCCAACGCTCTCAGACCAGAGAGGCCGCTCGTCCAGATCTTTCCAGCGGCTGCGACGGCGCTTCAAAGACCCGTCTGAATTATTGAACGTGCCACAGAGGCTGGCAAACCTGACGGCTTTGAAGGAGAGACGGATGGCAGTCCCATTTAAATGATTGACCTGCCGTCGCTCGGGGCGCTTTGAATCCCCAGACTGAAATCCTTTAGGATTTTGAGCAGCCGCGAATGGTTTTCTAAGCAGGCGCCGCCGTGCCCGCTCATCACTCCCGTACAGTAAAGCTTGTTTCCTGCACGACAGGTCAGACGCGAAGGCATTCCATGTCGCTTAAACCAAACGGGAGGACTCACCTTTGTGCCCGCTGTGGCGGTGGGGTTGCGGATTTGTGTCAGCAGGGCGTTTTGCTTTGATGGATTGTGAACGGCTGAGCTCGCCGTGGATTTAAATGGTGGCATGTTGACGTGGGATAAAGTCGGGGCGTGATGGACAGAGGGGCGAAAGCCATTGGCGACTATCAACACGCCGCTGGGGGAGAAGGTGACCTGTGATGGATATGTGGGAGGAGCAGGAGAGCGAGACACATTTTCTTATTTCTCCTGCTTCTCTTTTGATGCAGTCTGGTGCCTGTGGGACGGCGTGTGTGCTGGGTGGAGATTCCCTTTTCGTTATGGTTCCGAATCCACACACAGGCCAAATAAAACCCGCTAAACGACTTTGGAGGCCGATGGCGGCGCACACTTCTTTTCCCAAGCTGTGCGAGTTTAACTACTTTGCTTTTTTGTTGTGGTTGTTGTGCCCAGGGATCCTGGGGAGATATCTCCTTTATAGTGTGTGGTCATAACAGCCTGTATCATTTTTTTTTACCCGTCCCTCCAGTGCTGCCTTTGGCTCCCAGAATGAACAAATGAAGTTTAGTCAAGCGTCAAGAGTTTCCCACTGAAACACTGGCATGATGCCATGGAGACCAACACAATTAAGTGTCCCATACCTGCAAACACCATGTTTGAGACTCTATCAGTTGAGATGGAGTTTTGAATGGACAAAGAAATCAGGCAAAGGTGTTTATAAACTGGGAAAATAACACGGTATGGCCACACACAAGGGATTAGAGGTTACTTTGTTGGAGGGGGAGACAACGTGCCACGTGCAGCCATATGTTCCAATATGACTGATTTGATTTCGTGATTGATCATTTGTTGTTGCTGTAGATTTACTGCCCAAACGCTCGGCATCAATTAATTTGTAGTGTTGTGTGTTTCAAATCATCAGTCAGTATAAATCCTCCCAAGTGTGAGGAACCATGAGCTCAGCCAGGCCGACATGCAGCGGGGCAGCAGCCGCAGGGCATTGTAATTGCATTTTGATAATTAATTATCCAGGATAAGCAATCTGATGTGATCTGTTATTTATTATCGTGTCTGCCTGTCATATCGAAACACAAAACCCTGACGCTCCAAAATAGGCCCTGAATCCCTGAAAGCCGCCCTCTAAACTCCTCCAGCTGAAATCTGATGTATGAATCCAAATGAAATGTCCAGTCTGTGCACGGTTTGGTGCAGGTGGGCTCTCCGTATTGATGATGCGCTAATGGGAGGTTCATTGCTCATTAGCAGCAGTCAAGCTGTCAGATCAATGAGGCCTTTGCTTCTCTAACACCTGGACCAACGCGGAGCCTCGTGCGAATCGCTAAGGCACCACAGCCTGTAGATCCTGAACAGCACAGGCAGAATCTCACGCACACATGCGCACACACACACACACACACACACACACACACACACACACACACAAACACACACAGTCTCCACTGAGTGACTGTTATTGTCTCTGTGTCAGCTCTGACTGTATTAGTCCTCAGATCATGCAGATAAGTTCTTATTTTGC
>OMPJ01001467.1:6681-25928 GCA_900312935.1 Carapus acus
AATACAATCCTGTTGCATGAACAATTGTGTGCATCGTGAAGTTCATGCAAATATCACAGTGGCCTTACTTGCTCACCTCAAATGTGCCATTGAAGCCATTAACCAAGGAGTATCGGATCTGCCCACCAGAGTTCAGGTCTGAGTCTTGAGCCTGGACCCAGGTGATCACAGCTCCCGGTGGGAGATCCTCAAGAACTCGAGTTCTGTAGCTGCTGGGGATGAAAGCTGGGGCACAATCATTGACATCATCCACGAAAATGGTAAGGGTCGTGACAGCTGACCTCTGGGTGCCCCTCTCAGCCTTGTCCCTCACCTCAACCCTCAGGCTGAACATTGGACTAACTTCTCTGTCTAACTGGCTCACCACAAACACGCTGCCAGTCTCTCGGTCGATGCCAAATTGAGGGATGTCGGTCAGCAGCGTGTACGACAGCTGCCCGTTGTGTCCGGCGTCTCTGTCAAACGCAGTGATTTGAATAACCTCCATGCCAATGACGGCGCTTTCTGAGACCACAGCAGAGAAGCTGTCCTGAGAGAACTGAGGATCGTTGTCATTTGCATCCTCGATAATGACCGTCAGCAGTCTCCAATTGGACATCTGCGGTAATCCCCGGTCATAGATGGTGATATTTAGGAAATAACGATCCATCCACTCACGATCAAGTGGCTGTAACACTGTTATGAGTCCGTTCTCCATGTGGATGTTAAAGCTGTTCCCATTGTTGCCTCCTGATATAGCAAAGAGAACCAGGCCATTGAAGCCTGTGTCGCTGTCTCTCGCTCTGACCTGAAACACACTCCCACCAACAGCAAGGTCTTCTCTCACCAGGATGCTAGTGGGTAATGCCTCAAACTGTGGTGCCTGTTGATTTAAAGAGAAAATATCCACATAGTTCTCCTCTGTTCTAAGCCTTGCGGTAGCAGAGGCTTTTTCCAGCATCTTTTCAGCAAACTGTTCGAGAACCCTGGTGTCCTTGCAGCTAAATCCACTGGGCGGCATTCTATCTCTCACCACAGTCACATTTACAAATGTGGGGTCAGAGAATAGCTCCCCGTCTGTTGCAACCACTTTCAGGCTGAAAATGCTGCTCTTTACGTGAGCTACTGCTATAGATCTTTTCAGTGACAAAGCCCCAGATTCTGCATTCAAGTTAAAGTAGTCCAATTCATTGCCTGACACTATCCTGTACGTCACCATTCCGAGCTCATCCATGTCTACAGCAGACAAGGTGACAAAAGTCTGGCTGATGGGAAAATTGCGACTTATCATCCCTCTGCAAGAGACCTTCTCAAAAAGAGGCTGGTTGTCATTGATATTGATAAGGCGAATGGTGACATTAACCTCGTTCTCTCTTCTGTAGGGTGAGCCCCAATCCGATGCCCGCACAGAAAAGGAATAAATATCTGCCGCTGACTCAAAGTCCAAATGTCTCGTAATCCTCACCTCTCCCGTGTCCTGGTCAATAGAGAAAGGTACATCCGTGGAACCAATGATTGCATGTGTTACAATCCCATTCTCTCCTCTGTCATTATCCACAGCGGACACGACAAGCACAACCGTGTCCACAGGTAAGCTCTCGTTGATGGCAAGGTCGTAGACGGGTTGGATAAAAACTGGTTTGTTATTGTTTGCGTCTGCAATTGTGATTTGGACTCTTGTTTGCTGCTGGCTAAGGAGCTCAATCACCTCAACTTCAAAAAGATCCTGTGATCTTGATGTCAATTGTCTTGTGGTTAGAATAACTCCGGTTAAGGGGTTTATATCAAAGTATACAGGATCTGACACACAGTTGAAGCTGTAATTGACACTCACAGGATTTGGCAAGACTTTTAACACCTCCACAACCGTGCCTGGTGGGGCCATTTCACTCAGCTCCACCACATAAACAGATTTCTCAAAGTGAACCTCAACCACTGCTGGCTTTTCAGGCAACAACTGAATAACCTGTGTGTTGGAATATTTTGGTGGTATACCCCTGTCTTTAGCCTGAAGAGTCAAGTTGTACCCATACGGAAATTTATCCCACTCAATAAATTCAGATGACTTAACCCTATACTCATAAACTCCTGGAGATCGATCAATGACAAATTGTCCCAATTGGTCACCTTCAATGATAGATACCCACTCTATGTCCCCAGATGTTCCCTCATCTTTGTCTTCAACAGTTACAATGGCATAGACAAGGTCTATGTCCTCCAACGATGGAGTGATTACTACTGCATTGAGAACAGGTGCATAGTCATTCACCCAGTTTATAGTGAAAGCAAGTCTAGCACTGCTGCTAATGCCGTTGTTTCCATTGAGCTTCATGCCCCTATCAACCACCTGCACCTCCAGCTCAAATCTTTCTTCTTTGCTCATCCTGGGATAACCAGTTAGAGTAACGATCCCACAGGTCGGGTGTACGGCAAACAGTTCCACTTTGTCCTTGAAGAAGTAGTAAAACTCCCCATTGGAGCCCAAGTCAGCATCTGTAGCTGCAACACGTCCAATAATCGCACCTAAGGGGGCACTCTCGGGAACAGTAAAAGAATAGTAGGTTGGGGAGAAAAGTGGACGGAGATCATTGGTATCCAGCACCTTGATGTAAACAATGACTAAAGCCTCCTGACCTCCCTGGGCAGATGCCTTTACTGTCAAGGTGTAATTGTCTTGCACTTCACGGTTCAAGATGACACTGCTGCCACCACTTGTCCTTATGCGTAGGAAACAGAAGTCGCCCATCACAAAGTCCTCAGCCTCAAACATTTCCTCGTCATCTCCAGATTCAATGGTGTATTTGATGTCCAGTGAGCGAGGTGGCCAAAGAACAAAACCCATTTTGACAGTGCTTCTGACATATGTCCTTGCTGCAGAGTTCTCAAAGATGGTGGCATTGTATGCTGGTTGGGTGAAGAGCAGCAGACCTTGTATGACCCTTGGTTGTGGCTGGAAAATGGCAGAGCCTTTGGGGGAACAAAGTAACATGACGAGCTCAAGGAAATGCAGAACGGAGACTCTGGGAAAAGGAAACATCACGTTCCACAGAATGGGCTTCATCTCTTTTCCACTATCCAGTCACCCTACGATATGGAGAGAACAGGGATAATGGTTTTCTGAGACATTCAGATTTTAGGGCACAATTGAGAACAATTCGATATCTATGCAATGTCAGAGGATTAGTGATATTCTTCACATTATTTCAGTGGATTGTCTCAGTGTTATTGAAGCTGACTTTAAACACTGCAAAGCCCTGCTGAAAGCAATGACATTTGTCAAATAACTGACACTATTTAGATTTCAACCCCTGGCTAAAAACCTTGGGTTCAAAAAATGCCTCACCAACAAAATCATAATATTTTGGTCCTGCAGATTGCAGTATTTTCTCAATAACTGAACCGTTCCAACCCAAAAAGCCTGATAGGGAGGGAATATTGAAAACAAATGAAAATATATTCTAAACATTGTGAGTTTTTTCCCCCAAAGTGGGTACACGTCACGACAAAACATTGAAGTCAAACATTTTCTATGGTTTCCTTGAGAATTCTGAAAGACGACCTTGAGAGACATGTGATCTTTAATCTCCAATGATTCTTCCAGACTTGAGATTGATGGTGAATTGAATGACATACACTGAACTCCTGACGTGTAACAAGCCTTAAAGATTTCTCTCACTAATAAAGATGCCGTCTCGACTTGTGCATGAATTTGGGCTTGTGAATGAAACTGCGATGAAACAGATTTCAGACTCAAGGGGGTTGTAATGATGTTACAACAATCAATCACAGAAGACCTCCTTAGAACTGAAAATAAGGACAAAAGAAACTGTTCCACGAGGTTGCCTCAAACTGTGTAAAAGTGCCCCTTTTACCTATTTTAGTAACTGTGGTGCCAGGAAATGGGGAGAAGAGGTGGCCTACTTACAAATGTTTCACAAGAAAAAACTAAATTACACCACCAAGCCAGTCAGACTGAAACTAACAACAACAACAAACAAACAAAAATTGAGCTGTTTCAAGCGTAAAGATAAACAGCCTTCCGGTAATACCTTTAATAATGTGATAATGTGATGTTCTGCACCAATTATCTGCAATCAGGGGTTGAAGCGTGTATTCCCTAGAGTGAGCCTGTCCTGGGAGATCCTGGGATAAATTTCGTCAGCCATGCTCATGCAAACGGGAGTGCACGACATTTATCCACGAAAAAGCACCCCATCGGGAGTTCTCCATTCAGTGCAAAAACGCAACGCTCGACTTAATAGAAATACACACGCGTCTTACCTTTGGGAACGCACATCTGTGAGCCAAAGTAAATCCTTCATCGTCCCTTCTTGAACAAAAAAAATTAAAAATTATCCCCTCCCAGCTGCTCAGGGGTGGAGGAGACTGTGAAAACAGGGACGAAAATGAATACAAATCAGCACCCACACATCCAGGATCGCAGTTGCTTAACGGGTGGCGATCGTCTCCAAACTACATCGCTGTTGTCCCATTTCCATGCACCTGCAACTGAACGCACCGGAGACTCGGACTCTCTTTTTTTCCCCTCCCTGTGATAATCGACTCAAAGTCGACGTTAATATACCAACATAGTCCGGGTGAAGGTCAGGCGAGAGGAGATGGGGAGAAGAACTTGATGTTTGGATGAAGTTTCGAGGCGGACAGCGGCAGTTGTGAGACTACGGGACGGAGGTGATGCTGCTCCGGCTGAATTGTGCCGAAGAGCTCCGATGTTTACCGAGGAGCGCCGGAAAAAGCCGGAAGTGTGTGAGCCATCTAGCGGGGCGGTTGGAGGACTTCGGATGCGACTCACACACTCTCGTATCCCGGCCGGTCCGTGAGTGTTCGAGCTCAAAGTAAAATTATCTGAACTCCCCTCCCGCCTGGCCAGTCATGTCAGAGTTGTGTTACAACAAGGGATGCGGGCAACGGTTTGACCCGGACAAAAACCCCGATGGTGAGTGAGGAGCGTCGGTTGACCGGAGCTAGCTTACTTTTTCATCTGGAAATTTCTATAGCTCGTGGCCTGCCTTAGCTTACCTGCTGCTAGCCGGCGTGAGCTAACAGAGCCAGCTTCACTCATTCTGCCTGACAGCTAAGCTATACATTTAAGTATTTATTGATAAGATCCATAACTGACAGGTTTGGCCATACTGCAGTCAACTCAGTAAGCTAGCAAACTTGAAATGCTGTGGCCAGCGGCGCTGGGGACGGTGTGTGATGTCCGAGTGAGGGAACAAAATTAAAGTTAAAAGTTTGAACACTTCAACATTCATATTCAGGGTCGTACAGTTGACCTCGCTGTACCACAATTCAATGAGATACCGTATTTGTTTTCACATCATGGTAGCATCATTGTCATATTCCGCCATAGGCTATGATGAAGCAAACCGTGATAGCAAACGTTACAGGTGTCGCAGTGGCACAAATCATGTGTTTTTAAAGTTTTAAGTCACTAACAGGTGGAATAAAACTCTTTGATTCACTCTTATAGAGCGTATTTGCTCACTAGAGTTCTGAATGTCTCAATTTTGAGTCGAGATGAGAAGCTGACGCTGAAACTGAAAGAACCAACCTCCATGATGTCACTGAGACCTGTGCAAGAATCAGATCAATAGATAGATGTCCGATGATAGATAAATAGACCTTTAAACGTCCGCGAGGAGAAATTCAACAGATGTGCCCAAAGGTGATAAAGTAGAATATGCTTTCATATTTGCTGTTTCAATCACAACGGATATAGAGGCTTGTCTGTTCATTACACAATCTCCTCAGTAGAACATTCTTGAACATAGAACTTCAGTCCTCTGATCAGTCATGTAACACATCAGCAGGCCTTAGCTGAAATCTCTCTCAACTAAGTTTGTTTTTTTGATTCCATAAACAGAATCGACAATGCATATAAGATATTAGACCTGCAGTTCTCAAAACATTTTGTATTCTCTGCTTTATCAAAGATCGTAGATCTTTGTGTGGAATGAGAAGCTTAAAATAAGTTGTGCATGGCATGAGAGCCGTGTGAAGAAAATCATGCTGGAAGTATTACATTTATCAAGTGAATGCGCAAGGGATAAATGTCCTGTTTCCGTCACGTTGTAGCAACCTTTTTTCTTCACAAGCCTCATTAAGTGATTTTTTTTTTTTTTACTGAATTCAGACACACAACTAAACCATTAGCAGGGAAAACTGACATGAAAAACTATTGTATGGGCAGATTATGCCCAAGCAGATAGATGTGACATGGATTCATCATAATTATTGAGTTATTAAGTGTGCTCTAAGTGTGAAAATCAATGATGTCTTTTGTCACAATTAGTACTTGACAACAAATTCTAGAAAATGTGTAGCCATTGTCGCTCTCTTTTTTTTTGACTGCATTGGAATTGGAATTAAATTTCAATTTATATTTAATTAATATTTAACTCCAGTACTCGTAACACCGCCCATAAACTTCCTCTGTTTTAATCCCTCTAAATTTCTTCTGTTTTAATAGATTCATGTATCTTCCACCCCGGAGTGCCAGTGTTCCACGATGCACTGAAGGTAACAAGGGTGAAATGCACAGGCTGCATTAGTCTTGAGTGCTCCTCTGCCATGATTTGGCTTTATGTCTGTTGATGCTCCTGCAGGGATGGTCCTGCTGCAAGAGAAGAACCACTGACTTCTCAGACTTCCTCAGCATCGTGGTAAGCTACCTGCTCTGTGAATTGCTTAAGTCATACTGTAAGTAGATCTCCTTTGGCAGAAATTGAGCCCTAATTTTGACATAGTGGTGACAGAGGTCTTGGGGAGCAGCGTAATGGTGTAATATCACTGTTTGTCTGTGGCTGCAGGGCTGCACAAAGGGGCCCCATAACAAAGACAAACCTCCAGAGCCAGTGAAGCCGGACGTGACATCATCGGGGGAAAAGAAAGAAACACACGAACTAAAACCAAAGTTTAACGAATACATCATCTCAGCACCAAAGCCTCAGGACGCTATATGCAGACCAAGGTAATGTGGCGAACAATGCTGTTATTAATGAGCACGGCATGGCCACTTGAAAGTTCTGTCGTCTATTTTTGTACATTGTACCCCCAAGCATAAGGATATTTAAAGTAAAGATATAAAGATTGCATGAGCAGAGATGTTCCTTTTTTTTCCACTCGGAACACTAATACATTGTAGCTGCGGGGTAAAGCTGCACGCCGTGTACATATGTTTCAAACCAGCCTCAAAACATCACATATGTTTCAATACGCCTTAAGATAGCTGAACAGCCTCACAGAAGTTGTCAGACAGATGATCCCTTGCATAGTTCTCAGAGGAGCAGATTAAATATACACATTTGTGATTTCAGTTTTTGTCTCGGGCTAGTTTTGCATAAACCTAAGACGGCGATACCTTTTGTCTACCACGTTTGATTGTAGTGCTGATGAGCCTATTGCCAGGTTGCAGCAGAAGGTCTCTGCCTCGCTGAAGCAGGCACTGGAGAAGCTGAAGCTGTCTGAAACTACAACACAGAAGAAAGGTGGGGACCGTCTCGTCTTCCCTTTATCTCTGCTCTGCTCTTGCTTTTGTCCCCTTTATCTCAAGCCTGTCCAGCTCTCATAGAAATTGGCCGCTCTGGTCCCAGTATGTGCAAGAGTGGCCGTGCATCAGGTCATCCAAGCGTTAATATTTTTAGCCTCGTCTTCGTGTGTCTCTGTAGAGGAAGATGGCGACGAGATCAAGATCGGAACATCCTGTAAAAATGGAGGATGTACCAAAGTAAGTGTGTGCGCCAAGGCAAACACTCAGGAGGAATTGATGGCTGTGCTGCTTGGATGCATGATGAGGCTTGAGCCAGCTCAGCCTGCCAGTACAGAAACCTCTTAATATTAATCACACCTCGTGACGGTGCACTGTTGTTGCAGCGCCAAACCGTCCAATTCGGCCATGTTGGCACTTCATTTACTTCATTCAAATTCTCTTCCCATCTTCTCAACTACGCCTCTCCCATTGTCCCCAGACATTTGATGGTCCCGCAAGCGATTCGGATGTGTGCAGCTACCATTCTGGATATCCTATCTTCCACGAAGGGTCAGTGATAAACGTTTTATGTCACACGTATTAAATCCCTTTAATTTATAGCCGTATTCTACAGTTACTTTGTGTGCTAATTAAAATGATTGATTACCATTAATCTATCAGTCACGTTTATTTCTCTACGCCCTCAGAATGAAGTACTGGACCTGCTGTAAGAGGAAAACGTCCGATTTCAACACCTTCCTGTCTCAAGAGGGCTGTACCAAAGGTTCACACCTCTGGAGGAAAAAAGATACGGTGGGTTTGTCACAACCTTAGCTCCATCTAGTGGACAGAAAGATTTTTATCGACGCAGTATTGGTCAGACTTCATACATTCATGTCTCCACAGGGTAACAAAGTTGTCCCGTGCCGCTTTGACTGGCATCAAACGGCATCACAGGTTATCATCTCCATATATGCCAAAAACTCCGTCCCTGAGCTGAGCTACGTGGATGCGAACAGCACCAAGGTGAGGGACTCAACCCACACAGCCAATCAACACACGACCATTTTTGTGTCTTTTCACAATTAATTGACTGCCCTTTGTCCCGCAGCTCAACATCAATGTTATATTTGACGGGGAGAAGGAATTTGTACAAGACATCAATTTGTGGGGAGTAAGTTGTCCTTTTTGAATTTGCCTTTAAAAGTGATTCTTTGAAGTCTGAATGGAGCAATTGAGGAGCGATCTCTTTTACGATTGGCTGCTAAGAATCTTTGAATCGCTTTGCATGTCCTGCAATGCTTCATCTTTTACATATCTGACTGGAACTCAACCTCCAGGTGATCAATGTGAGCAAGAGCATGGTCAACATGATGGCAGCAAAGATCGAGGTGGCCATGAAGAAGTCAGAACCCATGACTTGGGCTCGTCTGGACCTCCTGCCGCCCGCTCCCCCTTCAAAAGTTGCAGAGAATAAAACAGAGGAGGAAAACAGCGAGGACGAAGATGAATGATGAAAGACTGTGCACTCAAATTGGAATTCAAGACCACACAATGCATTCATTACCTCCCCACCAGGGTTTTTGGCCTTTCAGTATCTGCTCAGTCATTCAGATTTTTCCCACTTTTTTGTCTTTACTTCATGTATCAAGATGCTGACTGACCAGCTGTCCCCCTTTTAGTCGGAGTAATTGGTGTTATGTCAACAAAGTCTCGCAATGCATCATATTCCTGAAGAGCACAAACTTTGACCTCTATAGCTGGCTATGGTCAGGACGCCTAATCACCTATATGGACCCACAGTGACCATTCACGATGCCCGACAAAACATTTTCATTCCATTTTCCAGTCCGGCGCAGGTGCTATAGGTATTATTGTCCCCAAGCAATCACATCAGCCTGCGGGCATTTGTCATGATAAAGTTGCTCTGCGTAGTCACGAGTAGAAGATTTTGCTCCCAAACTCTTGTCTGCACTTGTATGATACAGATTTTACACTGAATAAATCCTCTTTAAGTATACCTGAAAAGATCACTGTTAAATTTTTAAATGTTGAAATAGCAGCCGTCACTCCATTCCACGCTCACAACGGGAATTTGCTCCAATTTTCTAATGAAATACTCTTTATTTCAAAAAGGCTTAAGAAATGCTTGTCACTATTTATTATGCACCACAGCATAACAATGACAATGTAATCTTATATCAGAGAATGCAGAGAACTGTATTGTAGAACTGTTATGCTAGACAGCATGTTCAGAGGCTTATTAAGTGAAGTATACCTCGTAGAAGAAGAGCGCAAGGTAAGCAGGAACAAATCACAAAAAATAAACCTTTGCACCAGAAATAACAGTTTTGGCAGTGTGTGTTTGATAAGTAATATTCACATCTGAATATATTTGCTGTAGCTGTTGAACATATTTTTTCACTTGTATAGTAGGAGCGTTGCAGTGAGCCCCGTGGAGGATGAAGCACATAAAATGAGAGAAAGTGGAACTTCAAAAGCAGGTGATGTTTAGAACTTCTGGAATTGCATTGATTTGTGAATGTCAAGTTTTAAGATGGCAAAATTGAAGTCACAACATTAAACTTGCCTATTGCTGTGAGGACGTGTCAGACCCGTAAATCTATAGACATTTTCACACTTGTCTCGTTCCAAGAGCACCACTCGAGCTGAAAGTACATAAATCAATTTAAATGCTAATCTTTCAAAACGTGTTTCATTCAGCCCCCACATTAAGATGATTAAAGAAACACCTAAACCCCTTGCCATGGGCGGAAGGGTTTAGAAAAGTAAAACTTCCAGGTTAAATGACCTGAGTGAAGTACTCATGGTTTTATACCTGCACTTGATCAGAAGTGGTCCAGGCATGGCCAGACACGGTTCACTCTGCCCACTGACTTCTCACACTGATGATACTGTCAGCTAAGTGGTAATGTGACCCATAATGAGCAGAGGACATATGTGTTTGGAAATTCAAAACATAAATCCTTTTTCAAGTTATTTCAACGACTCCAATGTGTCTGAGGGGGTCATTCCCAGTCTGCACATCACAGATCACAACAGAGGACAGAAACGAGCAATAGAGATCCCATTTCAATAGAATTTTAAACACTGTTATTCACTGCTAATTCACTGCTAAAACGATCTACAGGGACTAGACCAGGGGTCGGCAACCAAAATGTAGAAAGAGCCATATTGGACTAATAAAGCATAAAACAAATCTGCCTGGAGCCACAAAAAGCTTAAAAGCCGTAAATATGTCTCATTAATGAATTCAATATTTATTCTACAAATTTTTTGCAACATTAGAAAACATCAAGAACATTTATGTCATATTTTTCCTCCCAGAAAAAACATATCAAAACAATTTTATATTTTTTCCCCCATGTTTTTCCATTTTCATACATTTTTGTAAGTGCTCTAGGGAGCCCCTAGGGCGGCGCTAAAGAGCCACATGCGGCTCCAGAGCCACGGGTTGTCGACCCCTGGACTAGACCCTTATTCACAACAGTCCCAAACCAGTGATATTTGGACTTGTTCCACTGGGGTGGAGATGGACTAGCATTTCATACACTTTTGGAGGACAAACAGATGATCCTTTGTCTCATCGTTTCAACATGTGTATTGGGAAGTAGAACAGATGAATCAGATGATAATAAAAAACTAATACGTACAAAAATCCAAAACAAGACGTTATTTTCAGTTAATAGGGACAAACGTGTAAATTTCACAGTATTTATGTATATCACAGTCTCGTTAGAGGATGAACATTGTTTTCATATAGACATCCAAATACATATTATGTGAACTGCCACACTATTTACCCTATACATGTATGACCACCGCCTCAGATGGCAGTTTGGTAGTTGCGGTGTCTGGCTTCCTCTTCGTCATTGAAGATAAGTGGTTGTCTTTCAGGGAGAGTAAATAAGCTTCTCCACCTCCTCTTGTGAATCCACAGTGAGCTGCCATATCGGCGTGACACAGCCTGGAGAGCTGCCGCCATGGTAACAGATGCAATTCCACTGATGCCCGCCACAAGCAGCAGCCAGGGCCAAACGTCCTGCAGCTCCTCCAGGTAGGGACGCATGGACTCGGCCAGTCTCTGGTCTACAGAGGACAGACAATTTTAAACCAGGGTGACAGAGATCAATAAGTGACACACTGAGATAACAATATTTATGGAAATTGTACATGTTGCTGTCAGTCTTGGTGATTTTTGTTCCAATTTTAGCTCACTTTTTGAAAACATTTTAAGACAGAGGGGATGGAAATCAATGTCATTAACTGTGACACATTCTATAGACATCACATTGCATTAGGCATAAACTGGGTGCTCCAAATTTTAGATCAAACTGCTTCATTTGCAACATTGTGTAGTTTGATCTTTTTGAACTCGACACATTGTTCAAATACAGACAAACAACAAACAGTGAGGGAAGAATAACCAGGCAAAATCACAACATTATTCATTGTTACGGCAAGTAAAATTTTGCTTTTTAGAGAATAAAACCACCTACTGGCATCTAGCAGATAAGAATACTCATATCCCAGGTCCTTGCTGGAAATGAAGAATTCTCTGTTTCTGTGCAGAGGCAGGAAGGGCACCATGTGGTATTCAGCATTGTGCCCTATGGGAGCGTCGGACTCCGGGTACTGAGTCGGAGATGGACGATGCCTTCTGAGCCACTGCTCATAGATGCTGCAACACAATGACCTCATGTGACCAATGCGGTATATTTATTGTAGCTGTGTGTGCTCTCAACCAGTCTTACCTATCAACAAAAGCATGATGTAGAAGAAATATGGGGTCATTGGCAGAGCCCTGCACAGATGACATGGAGCCGTTCATGAATACGTGGAGAGCAGCATGCATCCCCATACGAGGGCTGTTTCCCAAGCCTGTTCGAGGGTCCCCGAAACCTGTGTGACGACGAGAGAATAATATACACCTGCTGTGTGTAATTACACGCTGTCAGCATGCGTGATGTCAACAGGAACACCTTTTGAATAATGACTGCCTCTGAAAGACTCATCGTGATTCACACCATCATCACACCCGTGGAGTTATGTCTTAATAGAATAAATGCAGTCATTTTGCCCACTCGCCCAAGGGAGAGAATGTGCAATTTATTATGTACTTAGAAAAGTGTTCAGCAACCTTAGAAAATTGTAGATTAATTAGAAATGCACAATGCCTGGAAATCAAAATAAATGGCTTTGTGTTCTTTCTGCTTTGAGAATAAGCAGTAATTTACATAAGAGGAATGGACTGAAAATCTTTAATACAAAACAAACATGCATTTGCAAACGCAGACACCATCAGTCAATGAGTGTGTGTTTTTGTCTGACCCTCCAGAGTGTTCCGGAAGCTCATGTTGGCGCTGCGGTCCATGGCTCCTGTGTCATAACTGGCTAAGCTGACGGTGAAGTCCACCTCTGCCGAAGTTGGCAATCGCTCAACCAGATTGAGGTTGTGGTTGCCAGGGTTACGGCGCAGGGGGCCTTCCTGCTGAGCATTGCAGAGCACGCCTCTGGTGTTGTAGTCCTCTGCTCGGGAGCACAGGACCTTTCAGAGTGGACGCACAAAAACGGACTAAGTACGAAACCCCAACGACTTGCCTGCTGTGGACTCGACTGTACAAATGACGTTTTCTGTGTCAGGATTAGTCTCAGCAAAGCAAGGTGAAAAATGAAGTTAATACCTCTAATCCTCTAGAACGTGAGTCTATTCTCAAAATACTCTGCTTTTTCTGCATTCTTCTCATTTGGACGACGGCCAGGCTTTTGGACTGACCTCAGTTTTTGCACTTCAGCATCATTCTCTGTCACAAACTTCGTAAATATGTTGTTGGTCAGAGCATCTCAAATCAATTTAACTATTGATGTATTCCTCTAACTTTATCACAGCCCTCTTTGAAACTGTGCAGATGGGCCACAGCTGCATTTAAAAGAAAACCAGGCGAGGTCCTGGCTTGCTTTTTACCTGCCACGATGAGAAGACCGAGCCTGGACTGAGCAGGTTGGGGTCGTGGTGGTTTCGCTCCCCCATCAGCTCATCGGTGCACACGTCACAGCCCTGCGCGTCCCTCCAGTCCCAGTATGGAATGGAGAAGCTGTCATCCCCAGTCAGCTTCCGGATCTCGTGCTCCCAGTGTAGCAGATAGACACGGTGCCAGGGCAGGAAAGCAGGCGCCCAGTGAGCAAAGTCCACGTCAGTCCACACATTCCCTGGTCCTCCTAGCAATGCGTTCCGGGAAACATAGTAATGCATCCACACGAAGATGTCGTACACGGAGGCGTTGGAGAACATGGGGTTTGAGCCATTTAGCATCTCCTGCATGGTCCCTGTGACCACCACATAGTCCCTGCTGATGGTCTGCTTGGCCAGGTTTAGGTAGGAAACCAGCCTGATCTTCTCAGCTCTGGACAGATGGAATACGTTCCTCCTCAGGGACTCTCTCCTCTCCTGACAGTTGACTCCAAAGTAGCCAAAAGCGCAATCAGAGCAGTCAAAGCCCATGAAGTTCCCGATGCACCTACAGGTGCGATTGTAGAATACCAGGGGCCACTTCTCTCTGTCGTCCAGGCCAGAGAAAGGGTACTGCGGCCCGTCGGGCTCCTCCGAGACCTCCACGTCCTCACAGAAGCCCCGACCCGAGCTGGCCCCGCATGCCGAGCCGTCCCCCTCCCAGGGAGGGCAGCACTCCTTAGAGAGCAGAGCCTCCCGGGTGGCACACAGTCGAGGGAACTGTGGACGCGCGGGGGCAAAACACAGAAAGAGACAGACAACGATAAGAAACCGCATCACAGCAGAGCTAGAGACAGAAAAGAAGGGAACGCAGAGGAGGAAGGGGAGGCAAAAGTGGAGGAAAGAAACTCAAACGGCTTTTCTAGCTAACAACCCCCATCCTCCTCCCCACTGTTGGGTCACATGCTGCATTACCCCAGGGTGAAGCTTCACCTCATGAGTGAGCCTGGATTCCAAGCAGGAACAAAGAATTATTTCTTTCAAAGAACATTGATTACAACAAGGCCTGGGTAATTATTTCATTAGAGTTTTTCTGTGTCTCCTTGTTGACTGCTGGCACACAGTCAGATGTCCATAAACAGGCATATAACTCAAGATTTCCCCACTTAAAAACTTAAAAACCAAGAGAGCAAGTAGTTGTTGTAGCCATTATGAGGAGGAAATTGCAATGTCACAGAATAATTTATGAATACATTTTCATGTTTACGTCATTGCAGTTGCCTAGAAAGCACATATCATTATGGTACCTCATTATGCAAATGTGTATATTTGTCAGTACGCTTTTTACAATAGGCAGGAACCAAATTACTGTGTGTCCCCACAGGAACTACAACATAGATCTTATTATTATACTGCACCATTATTATAGTTGTCATTGCGATTATACTGCACCATTATTAATATCGTACTTCACCATTATTCCACCTCTACATTTAGCCGAGTTTTAAATGAAACGTATATAAATGACCAAATCATGAATTTGCTTTGTTTGGTTTGAGCCAAGCAGGTTTTCTAGGGTCAGTTTTCTCCCTGCTGTGTTAGTATAAAAGGGTCACAAAGGTTCCTCCTGGTGTCAAAAGCACTATTGTCAAAGTGTTGCGGGCTCATGTGGCTGCCTGAATATTACAGTTCGGTCATGATGTTGGATTATGTTAAACTTCCACAAAAAGGTCATGTGGTCAAAATGTCACGCACATCACTGGTCTCGTGAATGCAGACGTATGAAACTTACACGTGACAACAACTAGCTGTCCACTAGAGGGAGCTATGTGACTAATTACAGGCTGATAAACTTCGGGCAATCAACCATCGTAAGTCAAATTTTACGAGGGTTTCATCACAACTTATTGCTGGCAGATTGTTTACTCTCACATGTTATGGATTTGTATAATATGTCAGCATCTGTAGATATATTTTGCAGCATATAACAGTCAGAGTTCTTCCTTTTTGAATCTTTATTCCTCATCCATTTCTTCTTATATGGAGGATGCTTAACACTTTGAATTCATTTACTGTGTTTGACCAAGACAGCATCTAGCTCTGTATTGATGAAAAGCACCCCAAGTATAAAATGACATCACTGATGTCAGATGAAAAAGGAGGCGCCACTGCTAAAGACTTAGACGCATTCAACATTTGGTTACCGTGGAGACCAACAGCACAATGGGATCTGGTCATAGCATTTGCTGCAACACCCACCACATTAGTCCCCTAAGTAAATGTTCTTTGTGTATGTATGGTGCATCCACACGCTTGAATTCAAAGTAAATCATGGAATCAGGACAGCTGCAGAGCTGAACTACGTCCAAGTAGCATCATGTTTTTGTAGATCATCAGATTGTGTTGTGTCCATCTGTTTGTTTTCGTCTTCCTCCAGCTCACCTCCCTCAGCTTTTTCCCCACTAGCAGACTTACCTCTGATGCTCCATGGTCTCCAGTGAGGAGGAGGAAGAGGAGGGGAACGAGGAGGAGGAGGAGGGGGAGGAGAGGAGCTGCTACGCGTGCGTCAGTAAGTCAAACATGTTCTAATAAGGGACCACATTATCTGCTGCTATTTGCAGTTTGCCGTAGAAAGACACCAGACTGCAGCCGCGCGCAGAAAAGCACAGATGCCACGGTTGCTTTGATTTCTTGTGAAAATGTTTCTCCGACGGATAAAATCTGCAAGGAGGGAGGCAGAGAAGAGGTAGGCTGAAGTTTCCTGGCCGTTTCAGTATTCAGATCTAGACTGTGGAGTATTAGAGGTTGATCTGTGGGGATATTTTATCTCACCCACCTGCGTGTCGGTTTACCTGTGAAGTCGCTTTTAGCTTAAGAGTAACATTTGAAAGCGCTCTTGTCAGATCAGCACCATGGACAGCGAGATGGTGTTAACCAGCGTGGAAACAAAATGTACCGATTTTAAGTTTGTCTCACACAGGCATGCATAGACACACAGCTGACCTGTCTGACAACTTTTATTTGATTTTCCGTGTTTTCCCGCAGGCTTTTAACTTGCACCAGTGGCTTCACACCAAAGACTACATGGCCGTCTGAGCCTCGTCCCTAAGAAGCGAGACGAGGGCAAGGAGGCATGAGATTAAAGATGGCTTGGGTGTTGGAGCTGTGTGTGACTGTGTTGGCAGGTCATGTATTACTAGGGGCTGCGGCTCAGGTTGGGAGCCGGGCCCAAGCAAATGAGAGAAGGGTGGTGGCTTACATCCCCGGTGACATCATCATAGGGGCGCTGTTCTCTGTCCATCACCAACCACCTGCTGACAAGGTACCTGCTAGCTCCTCTGTAACAAATGATTTCAACATGTATGTGTTTGTGTGAGGCGGACCACTGGGAGCCAGTCTCATCATTTTGTTTGTCCAGGTCCACGAGAGAAAGTGTGGCGCAGTTCGTGAACAGTATGGAATCCAGCGAGTGGAGGCCATGATGCACACTCTGGATCGAATCAACGCAGACCCCGATATCCTCCCGAATATCACTCTGGGATGTGAGATCAGGTCAGAAATTATTTCAACAATAACAAAGCTACGGTGGCAGCCGATATTTATGAGGTAATACTGACTCACTCTCAACCATATCAGCATGTTAACACATGCATGATATGATAATGGAGATCCTGGATCAATTCAGAAGAGTGTTGTGCCAATATGAAAGAATGCCTCCTGCTATGATCTAGATTTTTTAATTTTGATACACAGGAGTTGGCAGAAATTCCTGATAAATCACTTTGGTTAAAGGTTGGCGTTTTATGTTTCAAGTTACTATTGAACTCATATGCAGTACTTACTTGGTAGCTATAAATTCAAGTACTTAATCTAATTCCATTCCAAATATTTCTGGCAGTGCCAAAGGCTGCACAACAACTATCAACTAGACATGTAGGACTGAATCCAGAATTCTATATGACTTGAATTTCCAGTAATTGGACCCACATGCGGGTGTAATGAGACGGAGACAGATGGCGTGTTAAAAAAGGCTGTGTGATCATGGAGAGCCACTTAAAAGCAGAGAGGGGGTGCTGGTGATAAACGGAGGGGGTTGGCAGGAACCTCAGCAAGATAGAGATTTGGAGATGTGAAGCAGTTGGCAGGCTGCCCGATAGACGACAGATAACCGGGAAGTTTTGGCTGCTGGCCCTCAAAGGCCACGGGGGAAGACCGGCAGGGGAATGAGACGCACACGAGCGGGCGAGACGCAACACCGACGGAGCTCCGACGGGGTGTGGAAGCTCATTTGGCAGCCGCTGCCGGACTGAATTGAATTAGAGGGGAATTGGTCAGCACACAGGTGGACTGAATTAAAAGTAGGTAATTCTGGCTTTTGGCCATACAATCACAGGTGGAAATGCACAGAAGATTCGAAATCCTCGAATATCCACAAGGCTGAGTTGAACCCGGAGCATCCAGCTAGATTACTGTGTGCATCATCATAATCAATAAACAGGAAAAGCTATCAACAGAGCTGTGCTTCTGTGTGGGCGGGTGTGTGTGTGGAGCAGGATGAGTTGATGTTTTACACGATTGAAACTGAAAGCTGGCGTGGAGAAAAAGTGGTCCAGCGCAAAAAGCAAAATTGTCTACTTTTTAGTTTGTGGTTTAGATTTTCCACTCCCTGAGTAGTAACGTCCAAACATAACAGAGGCCTTTGGAGAGCTCTACGTTTCCCGCTGCTTGTAATCGGTGTCATTCGGGTTCTGCTGTCAACAGCATTTAGTGCAAAATGAAACCCTCCTGATTGGCAGGTGCCTCCTCTCCTCGCCTCTTAACCGACGTTTTTATTCCCATCACGCCTCCAACATCGACGCGGCTGTGATCCGGCTGCTCTTACAGGGACTCGTGCTGGCACTCAGCCGTGGCACTGGAACAGAGCATCGAGTTCATCCGGGACACGCTGGTGTCCAGCGAGGATGACGAGGGCCAGGGCAAGTGCACGGTGGAGATGGGGAGCATGCTGCTGCAGGTGAAGAAACCCATCGTGGGACTGATCGGGCCCGGTTCCAGCTCAGTCGCCATCCAGGTGCAGAACCTCCTGCAGCTCTTTAATATTCCCCAGATCGCGTACTCAGCCACCAGCATGGATCTCAGCGACAAGGTACGATTCATAAGCAAGACTGAGAGTGTTGTAGATCTCTGTGGATTAAAGGCAGACATGTTTTTGACAGGGAGTAGCACCAAAATTATATTATATTGAATATTCGAAAGCAGTCATCTGATGGACAGGTACAAAAGAATCTGTGTGTCAGTGACAAAATCAAATGAAAGTCTAGAATTTAATCACACAGCATACAAACATCGACAAGTTAGACAGAGAGAAAATTGTATTTTGGTTACAATCTCACATAACAGTCCTGGTGGAGCTGAACTTCTGAGATGTTTGTCTGCGTGTGTGTCTGTGTGTCATCTGTCTGACACAGAGCTTATACAAATATTTCATGAGGGTGGTGCCATCTGACATGCAACAGGCCAAAGCTATGGTGGACATTGTCAAGAGATACAACTGGAGCTACGTGTCTGCAATACACACTGAGGGTAAGTTGTTTGTGTATGTGTATGTGTGTGTCTCTGGCCTCCTCTCACCGGATTCAGTCGTCGTTGTGAATCATCTGACATTTGCTTCCATGACTTATAATGTCAGGGTTGCTGGCGTCTCTTGTGTGTTTTTCATTGAAACACTTTGCAGAGTGATTCATCCTTAGCCAGCAATGTGGAGGGGCTGAGCACTTTTATTTATTTATTTTCTTATTTATTTAA
>OMPJ01001489.1:6816-18666 GCA_900312935.1 Carapus acus
CGCCCGCCGCAGGACCCTCTGGCTCCTGGAGCTGCTGGGAAGCCGTTCAACACAGACTCCCTCAGCCCCAGCGAGCAGAAGGAGAAGGAGAAGGGTGAAGAAAAGCATTGCTTCAACCTCTACGCCAGCGACCGCATCTCACTCAGTAGAGACCTGGGCCCCGACACCAGGCCACCAGAGTACGTAACCTCCCCCCCTACCCTTTGCTCCTCTGCTCATCGTCGTGACTTCTGTTTTAAGTTCGGCCCAAAAATCTAACCACATTTGGAGTTAATTATCCTCAGAAATATTTGCAATATTTTGTCCACGCTCATTTACACACACAAGGGCAGCAGGATATTGAAAACAACCGTCGCTGCAATCCAACCGCAAAGGTCCAGCCAGGGAAACAAAAAGAGAATCAACACCTCTTTTGACACTGCCAACAAAGCTGGAACAGTGTAAGCAGCGCCGAGTGCAATTCAGTACACACAGCCGTGCAGGTGTACTTAATAAAACCCAGTTCAGGCTGGCCAGTTCATGAAAAATCTCCAGATTTCAAGAAACATCATCTCGTTGCACCACCTAGTGGTTGTAAAATTTGGATTTACTGGCCGTGCAGGGACAGGCTGCCTCTTTCAACCCCACTGATGATTTTTATTGGCAGAAAATATGAGCTGCAGTCACACAGCGTAAAACCTCAGAAGCAGAGAGGATATAGGTCCGTTCCATTGCAAACCCATGTGTAAGAGCCAGAGTGAAACTATTGAGACGTCGCCTCAGCGTGTCGCTAGGAAGGAACACAGTTAACGCTTGGCTAATTATTTCGGAACATTTGCATCCGACTCCCCCTGGATAGGAGCAATTCACTCCCCGTCTCTGTGATATGGTCGACATTTCACACGAGTGTCCCAACTGAAATTGACACCCCCCAGGGGAGACGTTGACAGAGGTAATAACTAGACCATTGTGTCACCCAGGAGCTATAAACAGTAGATCTTTGTGCTCTCCTCCTCCTCCTCCTCCTCCTCCTCCACCCCCGTCCCCTCCCTTCCTTTGCCGCAGATGTATTGAGCAGACCTTCAAACGGTGCCCCCCACTGCCAACCACTAGCGTGATCATTGTCTTCCACAACGAGGCCTGGAGCACCCTGCTGAGGACGGTGTACAGCGTCCTCCACACCTCGCCGGCCATCCTCCTCAAGGAGATCATCCTGGTGGACGACGCCAGCGTAGACGGTAAAAAGTTTGTCGGCTTTCTCTTCCACGCAGTCCTTTCGGGGTTCTGGGGCAAAAACCACCAGACGCGCAGGCCTGCAACAGGAAGCGAGGGGCTGCGAGTGAATACTTTCCAAGGAGGAATTAGCAGCGGTTTGCGCTCCGAAAATGAGTCAGACTGAGCTCGTGTAAACAGGTCCCCTGGAGAAAGAAAACGAAGTGAGGGGAGAGTTGAGAGGCGGGTGGGGGGTAGCTAGAGAAGCGATAAAACCTTACGGGGACGCGCTTCGCTCTCCTGTAAATAGATGGACGCAACAGAGACACGTCTCCCGTTTTAGTCTGCGTGGGCACGTTCTTGAACTTACATACGCCGATTATGCTCGGCTGTCCTGTGTTTTCAGACGTGTTGAAGGACGAGCTGGACGAGTACCTGAAAAGCTTGAACATCGTACGAGTGGTGCGGCAGCGGGAGAGGAAAGGACTCATCACAGCTCGGCTGCTGGGTGCCGCCTCTGCCACCGGTGACACGCTCACCTTCCTGGACGCCCACTGTTAGTCAACACTTAAGCTTTTTCTCAAGGCCTGGCGTCTAACACAATTTCTGGAGCTTGTTTTCTAGTGTCACGTCTCTGTGTTGACAGGCGAATGCTTCCACGGTTGGCTAGAGCCCTTGCTGGCCAGGATAGCGGAGAACAACACGGTGGTGGTCAGTCCCGACATAACCACCATCGACCTCAACACCTTTGAATTCATGAAACCGTCGCCCTACGGACAGAACCACAACCGGGGCAACTTTGACTGGGGCCTGTCTTTTGGCTGGGAGAGTTTGCCAGACCACGAAAAGCAAAGGCGACGTGATGAAACATATCCCATCAAGTGAGGCCACCACAATCCACAAAAACAGTGCAGATCATTTTTGAATTTGGAGTCAGGTTTTTCATTTCTCCGTCCACAGGACTCCAACGTTCGCCGGTGGGCTTTTCTCCATCTCTAAAGATTATTTCTATAGGGTCGGAAGCTACGACGAGCAGATGGAAATCTGGGGTGGCGAGAATATTGAAATGTCCTTCAGGGTAAAAAAAAATAAAAGATTCCCTCCGATGTCACTAAAATAGTTTTAAATGGGCTCTGTGTCTGTGTTCTCACATGTCACCGCCCTTTCTTCTAACTGCAGGTGTGGCAGTGCGGCGGACAGCTGGAGATCATCCCCTGCTCCATCGTCGGCCATGTCTTCCGCACCAAGAGCCCCCACACTTTTCCCAAAGGTACGCAAGTCATTGCCCGCAACCAGGTGCGCCTGGCTGAGGTCTGGATGGACGAGTACAAGGAGATCTTCTACCGCCGTAACCAGCAGGCCGGACAGATGGCCAGAGATGTACGTATGCAAGATCCCACAATGATACTTTCAGGGGTAATTTGTTTGTGTTTGATTGTGTCTCCAAAAAACAATTGTTCAGTAGCTGTGTCTTCACTTGTCTCCCGCTCCTGGTCACACAACCGTATTATTTTAGGACCACCCATTACCCCCACACGCCCAAACCCTGCCAGACGAGTCTGAGCAAGCCCCAACCCCCTGCTGTGAGCGTGTTCTATCCTATCAGCCTGTGTAGGAAGTCATTCTGCGGGGACGGAAGGAGCAGGTCGGCTCCGGTGGGAAACCCGCGGCCCGCCGTTCTACCAACTAATGCGTGAAACCTGTGGAAATGGCACGAATTCTTTAGAACCACAGCAGCGTTATCGGTGCAAAACAGAGATGGTCGATTAGCGGGTGAAAATCATTAACAGACAGCAAAAGCGGCGAGGGGAACACCTGAAGGAAGCGAGGCCTGGTAAATGACACAGTCGCACCAGCGCTTCCCAACAGTCGGCCTCCCAGGAGCCATAAAGGCTTTCCCCTCTGGGGCCATACCTCAGCGGTTTGGGCAGCCCTCTCCCGCTGGCTTCAAACAGCCGCGCCGTCCTCTGACAGCTTCGGGGGGAATCCACTTTCACAGCAAACAGCGCCCACCACTGCAGGCAGCGCCTCATCATTAGCGAGAGCTGTCGTTACTCAGGCACAGGAAGCGACCCCCGTCGAACGACTTTAAAGGCGCAATGTCTTGTTGTTTAACGGGAGCAGTGATTGAATACTCGAGTTGGCATTAGCGAGTTTTTTATCTCTCGAACAAAGAAACATCGGAGCACTCCGATGCATTCCTTGCCATTAGAAGGCTGAAGCAGCCGAGGTTGTAATAACAGGGGGTCAAAGTTCGCCTTGGTGGAATGTTCTTCGTACTGTGCACAAGTTGTAGTGGAGAGGCTGCGCTCAAGAGCAAAGTCCCCGTTCGGACTAAAATGAAGGCGTGCTGAAGATGTTTTCCTTGGCCACGCAGTCGATTGGACACCTTACAGCAAAACCCTCGCTTTGTCTCAACAGAAGGCCTTTGGCGATATCTCCAGACGCGTGGACCTCCGGGCACAGCTGCAGTGTAAGAGCTTCTCCTGGTATTTGAAGAACGTCTACCCAGAGGCCTTCATGCCCGATCTCAACCCGCTCCGCTTTGGCTCGGTGAGATTGCACACGGCCCCCGCCGCCGCCTTCGCCGCCGCCTTCGCCGCCGCCATGCCTTTCAGATGGGAAACCTCAGGCCCGTCTAACCACAGCGGGTTTCCACTCCGCCTCTCCAGAGGGTCGTGAGCAGCTCCAATTTGACACCGCCGAACGCACCCGAGAGAGCCCACGTTGTTTAAACAGCTTGCACTGGATGTTATTTTTTTCTTCCTCCTTCCTCTCACCACGCTCGCTTTCCTTTCTTCTCCTGCGTAGGTGAAAAACGTCGGCAAGGACTCCTGTCTGGACGCCGGCGAGAACAATGAGGGCGGGAAAAAGCTGATTATGTACCCGTGCCACGGACTCGGAGGAAACCAGGTCAGCTACGCCACAACACCGCCCATGTCATACCAACAAACCCCTTCTGCGGTACTAATGCTTTCATGGCTGTGCCGCAGTACTTCGAGTACTCCACGCATCGCGAGATTCGTCACAACATCCAGAAGGAGCTGTGTTTGCATGGGGCCGAGGGCGGCGTAAAGCTGGAGGAGTGCCAGTACAAAGGCCCGAGCACATCCGTTGGCGCAGATCAGAAGTGGGAGCTAAAGGAGGTGAGCGCAAGGTCCCCACGCTTTGGGTGCCAATGGTGTTTTCTGCGGCCCAACAGTACGACTTTGTCCTCACACAGAACCAGTTGTTCTACAACGCAAGATGGAACATGTGCCTCACCGCCCGCTTGGAGCATCCGTCTCTGGCCCCCTGCAACCCCGTGGACAGATACCAGCTCTGGTTCTTCATCTGAACCCGTAACCAAACTCCACATGTAGCCTCCAGACACGAAGGCAGGCCGCAACCATCGCAGGATTGATGTCAGCAGTTTGTTTCACATCAAACACGTCAGTTGAATTCATTTCTGTGCGTAGAACCGAAGTGCTGATACTGCCTTTCATTCTGCGGGAGGAGAACACAATGTGCCCCGCGAGGAGGAAACGTCGGAGCAATTCCCGCCGACTTGCATCTCGATTCCCTCGCAGTCGGAGCATGAACAGAGACGTTCAGTTCGGTCGACTGCGGGCGAGTAGTGCACCCAGTGTTTACAGTAAGTTTTGTCCAAAAACATGCAGTATTAATTACAAAAGATAAACACCCAGTACTTCTGTTGGCTGGAGAGACAAAGAGTGGACGAGTGACACAAAACACATCAGATCCTCAAAGTTTGTTTTCAATAGGAGGTGCAAGATGTCGGGGAAACAAAGGAATTCAAATGTGCACCAAAGACTTGTGACAGGATTTCTTGTATTCTTTCCTCCTTTTTTTTTAGACAGAGGGGCTTTTTCTTATTCGGGATGTGCCTGTTTATTGTTTTTTTATTTTTTTATTGTTTTTTTTGGATTCTCTAGTGCCAAGGGATGCCAGTTACCACTGAGTGGGCTGAGGCGTGGCCATGGGTTTTTAACTCTCCGTCTTGTGTAGCGTAGTGACATAAGTAGTGGTCAGAATTGCCAATGCAGAAAATCACTCCTGTGGTAGCACTTTGAAATGACACGTGTCTGATAGAACACACCGTAAATGTTAAAAGAGGACATGGGTTTTTATGTATGGGTCTTGGGGAGCCCTGTTCAGAGTGTGAAATTTCAAATGAAATGAAAAGTGACCTCCACACGGATCCGTACACAGACAAGTTCTCCCACTTGGTACCTCACTGTAAGACTGAAGCACACGTTCTGGACGTTATGATGGAAATCATTGCTCTCGACATCGCCAGTCAAGCCCCCAAGGCTTTGATGCAACACGTATGTACTGTAGTAACTCATTTCAAAGCAGCATTTCAAATCGAGTCGGTGCTGAATGCACCAGGTGATTGATGAGGTGTTTTTTTATTTGTCTTTTCATTTCAAATGGCTGTTTGAATTTTTTAGGGTTCAATGTTGCCAACGTGATCATGCATATCATCAGAGGAGCATCCTCTATTTGTCCACCACATTTACAGCAAACACTCCGACAGCTGCCTTCCAATTGTGAATTTCTGGTGCAGGCACTAGTGTTTCGGTAGTTCATATTCGTAATTTCTTCGTTATGTTGTGGGAAACAGATTTCAAGTGTAAATCTGCCTCAGAGTGAGTCTACTGATTTCATCCAATGAGAGATGTATCATTTGCAACTGATTAAATTTCTTCCCTGTCACCTTGACTTGGCACTTTTGGTCTGAAGAGGGCGCTGTACACCAAGCATTGAGGAAGTCAGCGGGGAGGCGACGACCTCGTTTCAAACGCAACAGCCCCTCTGGTCAACCGTCAATCATAATGATGCTCAAAACGCAGTTTTTAATAAAATTTATTTTAAAATCATGTTAAAAATGGAACGACTTAAAATGAAGTTGGCATTATGTACAATTGGGAACCAAACACATTGAAACATTACTATACCATTTTGTGCAAAACTTCTGCGTCTTCACAGAGTAGGAAATTAAATAAATCAGGCACATTAAGCTTTACAACTCACAACCAGCATGAAACAAAAGACAATTTTAAGGTAGTGAAGCTATTTTTTCGTCTTACACAATACAGTTTTAGTAAACCACAATAAATACATATTTCAATATATCATTCATAATAAATATTGGAAAAAATCAAATCTCAACTGATGCACTGTCGCCATATTTTGCCTTCTCATATCCTTTGGCACTATTGTTCCGTAGTGGAGGCTGTGTTGATTGCCTGAGAGCAGTCCGTTTTTGTCTTAAGAGGTCCCAAATACAGTACACACTCAATAATCACACAGAACTGCCAACATCTCCAGATATGGCCCATGATATCCGATATTTGCAAGTTTGAAGAGGGATAATTTTCAGTAATCATGCAGACGCAAAGGGTTCAAAGCAGAAAAGTTTAAGCTCGGTATTCAAACTTTAAGCAAGTAGTAAATGCTGTATATTCACTAGTGGGGGGGAAAAAACACAGGCTCACTAATGATGCTCAGATGTTTCACTTTGCCCTTTTTGTTAAGTTATTTACAGATTTTTGGTAAATCAAACACCTTCATAATGACATTTTTTCTTGAACCCTTGGGTTGTGTTTGTATCACGGACTGTAATCACTAACATAAATCCTTATCAGCCTTGATTGTCAACCTTCGACATTGTTCCCACGTGTAAGTGTTAAAACAGCCCATGAGTCACACTGGAACTGGTGGTGCTACCCCAAAAATAACCAAGTCTACGTTTACCAGGGTTAAAAAAAACAGCAGATGATCCAAAGCGCTGTTTCGATCTGCTTTGCTTGGAATTTTCCACTGAGGAGAATAATTAGCGAATAGCCTTAACTATTGCACGCAACACTGGCATTGGCACAAATCAACTTCCACATAAATAAGTATCTTTGAAGATAAGACAGTTGAGCTGCTGTGATGGTTGAACCTGTCCGGTTTTACACTCAAATACCATTGAAAAAGAGGCGCAGGATTTCTTATTGCGTCTGAGTTGCGTCTGCCGTGTAGCATAACTGACCAATGTGCTACTGGTGGCAACAACGCTGCCCTGTTGGCTGACTGGCAGTTGACATCGTTTCTTATACTGTATGTTTGGAGATTTGTCAAAGTGCAGCTTTCATAAAATCCCTGTATCAGCAATGCATGAGACCATAGGTCTTCATTTGTGGTGACACTCTTGACCTATGCCAAGGAGGCTGTGTTTTCATACAAGCACTGTTTATTTCTTCTTTTTCTGCGTGGGAGATTAATCTTTAAAATTTAGACTTGAAGTATTCAGATTCAGGGCTGCATCAGCAAATTTGAACAATTAACTCCTAAAATTTTTTGTATTTTTCCGTCAAACTACCCCACCAAATCTCAATACTTATTGTATATAAAATTTTATCAACAAGTGCAATATGTTCCCTGTAGTGGAAACATTTGTGAAAATAAGAGAGCTTTACATAGGAAATTATTGAGATAAGTCACATTATTACGTGTTTGTTTCTCCACAGGCAAGTGCATTATCAAAACAAAGAGCTGATATTGTAGAGAATTTTTCAGCCTTGGCGGAGGTACTGAATGTTCCCTTGTTCTTGTTCTGACGACGATGAACGATAGAAAGCGTAGCCACGCGACCGGGGGGGCCGCGTTACCGACTTTGACCATTCAAGTGTGCATCATTCAAAAACGACGACATGCCACCAGACCCCTACGCAAAAGTGCAAAAGGCTGTGAAATGATTTTTAACATGGCTGAGACCATCGTAATACTGTTTTTCTTGTAGTCCGAACGCATGACGTAAAGCTCACGGTATTTCACGGTTTTCCAAACCTATAAAAAGAACTTGCGGCAAAAAGAGGAAATGAAATGTACAATATGTATACAACGTATTCGTCTGTGAAACAGTGGCATCTCCCTGAAATGCCACTAATACCTCCAAAACAGCATGCGTATTTTTTTGTTATCAAAACATTTACATCCTATAGGTATACATATATTTCCAAAACAATAAATAAACTTGACGATAAACCTTTTTGCACGTTTGACACATACGGTAAACATAGAAAAGTTTTGTCTACAGTACAATATCTGCTTCAAACTAGAACTTTACATCTTAAAAGTACTGGATACATTGCACGGCGAGACAACACTTGGTGTTTTGAATGTTTCCCCTTCCTCCGTCAATGTCTGTTAATGTAGGACAGAGTCCTCACCAGCAAGAAATTTCCCTTTAAAACAAGAAAAAACAACGAAAAAAAATCCTCCATCATGGCTTTACGGTTACAGATGAAAGAGGACTGTGGTTGCTTTGCAGTTTAAGGGCAGATAATGTAAAAAGCATGAGTGTGTTCCCTTAAAATGCCACTTTGCCCGGCGAGCTCTTGAGTAAAGACGCCATAATGACAGAGAAGGTGAGGGCTGCTAAACGGCTGTAACCTCGGGGCAATGGTCTGATAATGGCAGATTCTTGGTGCCATTTGCTAGTAAGGGTAAGTCAGAATGCTCCTGAACGTCGGGCTCCTGGTGCGGCTGCTCCGCTGCCAAACAAGAACTATGGCTGCTGTACGAACCCTGCACGTTGTTGTTCAGATAGTTCTGAAACTGCGTTTGGCTCTGGCTCTGCGGCTCGGGATGCGGCTTCTCCGGCTTCGGCGAGCAGCCGGACAGAAGGGCGGCTGATGTGCCGTTGACCAGGGAGAAATGGCGATTGGCTGCGGCGTAGCGTTCCTCGGCCTGGTTGGGGTAGTCTGCAAAGTGCTCGGCAGTCGAGTTGAATGGTCCCTGTTGCAGGCTGGCGTTGGCGGTGCCGCCCGCCGGCTCTTGGAATGACAGAGGCTCCCTGTAGGGCTCCGGCTGGCTGGTGGAGCTGCTGGCTGAGGCGGTGCTGGAACTCTCCAGCTGATAGTACTCAGCCGAGGGGTTCATTAAGTAAGCGTTTCCATTCACGCGGCCGTCGAGCGCCGCGCCGCCGTCGCCGTAGCACAGCACGGACGACAAAGGCACCACCTCGGCGTGGGACGCCGGCGGGCTTTCGTCCGCGAAGCGCTCCGCCTTGTTGTTGCCCTCCTCTTCTTCCTCCTCCTCCTCCTCGTCGTCTTCGGAGTCGCTGTTGGCCAAGCTCTGCGTGCTGGACTCGGACAGGGCGCTGCAAACGCTGCTGCTGTCCTCCTCGTCCTCGTCCTCGTCGTTGTCCTCCTCGTCCTCCTCCTCGTCCTCCTCGTCCTCGTCTTCGTAATCGAACGGCTCCTCCATCTCCTCCGCCGCCTGCAGGTGCATAGTCGCCGCTTGCGGCACCGTGTCGGGTCGCGAGTATTCCAACCTGTGCTGCGACTGGACCAGCGCGTTGCTGTTGCCCACCACGCCGAGCTCGGCGGTCTCGGCGGCGTGGTAGCCGGCGTTGGGGGAGGCCTGCTGCTGCTCGCGGCTCTTCTCCAGCTCCAGCTTCATGATGGTGTGCAGGAAATGGGTGCGAACGCGTATGGGATTGAACTCCACTCGCCCGGTGGAGTTGCTGCAGCCTTCTTTGGTGCAGCCGCACGGGAACGACATGCGATCCACCTGAGGAGAGCGGAACACAAGCTCCGTGGTGACACATTATCTCCCGGAAAACAGCAAAACACACACAAAATTCCCCGCACATCCCTGCAATTCCCCGCCGCTCTTCTCCGGGCATCGCCTTTCACTGTTTCGATGGCTGAGCGTCGTGTTTTACAGGGAGTACCGACCATGACTGAAAAAAAACACAATAAGCACTTCGAAGGCTCTACCTGGCACTTGATTCCCGCGATGCTGCAGGCGCAAGTTTCAGGGTCACAGAAGACTCTGCAATCGCAGCCGCAGTCCTCCCTGGACATCCGGATGGCTCGCAACTCGTGCTTCTCCTCCACGTCAATCTTCTTCACTCCCGAGGAGCGCAGCAGCGCCCGACGTTTCTTGGTGGTGAGAGGCTGCAGGAAGAAGTACTCGTCCACCTCGGTGTTGTCCAGGTCGATGTCGTCGTCGGAAATGTCCTCTGCTGTGAGCGCGTTGGCCTCCTCGGACTCAACCGTGCCGTTCTTTGTCAGCTGAAAAAGCACGTACAAAGCCGATTCAAAAAAACGGAGCATCGAGTCGAGCCAAATGGTAAATAGGTTATTGACACGAGGGAACGGCAGTGTTTCGGTTTAATATTTCATACCGATTAAATAATTAATCCAAACCCGTCATACGCGGAGTGTGCTTTGGGGTCGGATCGCGTTGATGAAGCCCCCCCCCCGCTACCTTGAGCTTGATGGAGTTGAGTTTCTCCTCCTTCAGGTGGTCCCGCAGCATGTCGCGGTGGAGCCGCGCCTGTTCCACGGCGAATTCCCCCAGCGAGTACTGCCTGACCCAGCTGTGCCTGCTGGACATGCCCAACGTGCTGCCGCCCTGGCTGGGCACGCTGGTGAAGCCCTGCCGCCGGCCGAAGTAGTACACGGTCACATTCTCGAAATGCACCCGCCTTGTCCGCAGGCGTTTCTCCCTCTTTAATATTGAGTCTGCTGCAAAGAAAACAGCCGCAGGCGTGTTAGAAATGGGGTGAATAAAAAATAAAAAAAAAGGAAGATTTGAACTGTGGTTAAAACAGCAAATACAGGCAGCTGTGTAAAATATACAGTAGATGCCGGCAACACCTCAGAGTAACATGCTATGCGTATACATATAAATATAAAGTAAATACGATCATTGATTAGGGGACGGTGCAAATTAATATGCACAAAAAAAGAAGGCCTTGTACAGAAAGGTGATGCGTTTATGGAGCTTATGTTCTTTCACTCCTGCCAGTCACGCAGCACAATCTAGCAGAGACAGATTTCTGTCCGACCAAGTCCTCTGTGTGTCTTTCTAAGGAAGGTTCTACGTGAGGGAAGGAGGAGGCACGAGGGAGGGGAAGGGGGGCGGTCAGAATGGAGGGCAGTGGAGGAGCATAAATAATCTCCTGCCTTGGAAAGAGATGTACAGTGCGGCGGCGGCGGTCCACGGGCACTTGCAGTGTTTCGTGGCGTTCACCTCCATTCAGACAGACAGGACAAATAGAAACCATCTGCTGCCAGCAGCTCTCCGCCCCGCACAGCACGGACAGCACATTTCATTAGACACATGGAGATGTCAGACGCAGGATACGGAGCTAAGTGCTGCTCTCCACAGAGGAAATGGAAAACAGCCATCAGCTGTTATGCTGATGATGATTTCTGCCTATTTTTTTTTTCTCCATTATTTATTAGTTTCCTCCACATAGCGTCTAATATCGAAGCCTGTAAACGAGGCGGCACCTGCTCGGTGTTTCCCAAGGTTTTTTTTTCCCCCTTTAACTCTGCATATCATTAGATGAGAAGTGTTTCATCCTCAGACTGCGCCGATTGTTTCTTTCCCCGTGATGATGACACAAAGGATTTCTTTGCAGCTCCTATTTCTTTCTTTCTCTCTTTCTTTTTTTTTTTAACATATTACCTGCCGCAATGGTGAATCATGTCATTTCAGCGGCGTGCTCGCCACTCGCTCGCCCCCGTTAGGCTGCCTGCCCCTCAGCTGCAGCTGACACGGAGACCCAGCCCGGACCCCTTATGTCCCCTTTAGCCCCCCTTGTCCACACGAAGGAGGACCACATGTTATTTACAACCACCAGAAACCAAA
>OMPJ01001495.1:1543-13896 GCA_900312935.1 Carapus acus
CACACCAAGCACCTGGTGGCCGTTCATCTTTGGAGTCCAGCAAGCACCTCAGTTGAAGTTCCTCTCCGGTCCTGGACGAGCCAACAGAATCCGGCCATTGTTGGTCAGAGCAGCTGAAGCATTTATTCCATTAACTCATTCTCACTTTCCTCAAGCCGGGTTATGGGGGAAGAAGGGATGTGGAAGGCAATTTTAGCACATCATGTCATTAATTACACTCAGGCCTCACCTCACCGTCTGAGCTTAGCGCTCATCAGATGACCTTCACATTTCCTAGAGACATGTTTGGGGTCAAATGACACGCTTGTCTCTGTCAAATCGCCTAGACAACACTTATGTTTGTTAGAAAAATCTGCAATTTCAGGTTAAAACGCATAAAAAAACAAGGTGGAAGAGCTTTTAATTGAAAACCATCAGATATAGTAGGCGCGCACACACACACACACACACACACACACACACACACACACACCCTGCTGAGCACCCCATTTGATTGAATCTATCTATTGAGGTTGATCACTGCTCAGTGGCCACTGCCATTTAAACCTGATTGATTTTTTTCAAATCATTGAATTTTATGATTTAGAGTGGCATAGATGTAAGTGCTGGATTGACTGTGGCTTGTGATGTATCACCATGGTAACGGTGGACAGTTTGAACAGCAGGTCACACAGATATCAACTGAGCAAATCTGACTGCGCTGAAAATACAGCTATTGAGCATTACAAATGTTCAAAATAGCAGAATGTGTTCAATGTGTGTATTTAGTCACAGATGACTAAAAACAAACAGCATTGCGACCAAATAATTGCAGAATACATTTAACACATCATATAGACATCGAAATGGCCTGAAATTCCACAATTACAAGGGACAAAGACAAAATTAGAATGAATAAGCCTCTCAAAACTATGAAATATGAAAAAAAATACAGTTTCATCCCTTGCAGCAAGTCCCTTTTACCCGCTTGGTTGATGAGCGATGAAGTAGGAAGTAATATGTGAGGAGTGTTTGTGTTTGTGTGCATGTATGATAGTAGCACCTTACCTGTGTGTTACCACAGCGTGACTCCTTAATGTTAGGTGCTTTTCAGTGAAGCTGTAAACATCATCGATTTACCTGCTGACAGACTGTTTCCAGACGGCGCCAGGCATGCACAGTTGGATGTTAAATAGTGACAACAAACTGTGAATATGATGATAAACGCCTCTCAACATGAAACAGGTTGTTAAATTGTCTTGCTCATGGGGTGCTAGTCTTCATCGCACCTTCACGAAGAGTCTCTCCTCCAGAGTGGACTTGTTTTGCTCAAATTGCTTGGTGGAATCAAAAGGGAATGGTGGTGAGTTTATTCCCTATTTGGTCCCTTAAATGGATGATTTCACCCCATAGAGAATGGCAAGTGGCAGTGTTGTCCGTGTTCTGAAAAATAAGAGTGTGCTCTCCTGCTCCTTCCGACAATTACTGGCATTACGGCCAAAAGTCGCAGGCAGCGACGGGTCTCCGAAGTTCAGTCCCCTCCTGATCTCCACGGCAGGTTTACTTAGAAATGAGGGGCCAGAGGGAGCCTTGAGCTCTCTCCGTGTGAGCCTATTAGAGCTTGTTTATTTCCCTCTGCTGTCTAATAAACGTCACTTTCTCATTTTAATGGCTTGGAAACACGGTGTGATTAAAATTCCAGAGCCATACTGTGACCAAACGTGAAACCACACCACCTCCTGTGCAGAGGCCCTTCATCACGTAAAGTGGCTCTGGGCGCTGTATTGTTATGGGAGGCGATGATAATGGGAATATTTATAACACTCTGCTGACCTCTCTGTCGAAATGGTGAGGCACTGGGAAGTCAACACACTCACACTCACACTCACACACACACACACACACTCACATACACACACACACTCACACACACACATGAAACTGTGCAAACAACCTCAATGCCTTGAGGCAATCACATCAACTTTATTTGTTTAAATCACCAATATAATCAAAGTTTGAATGACTTAAAAGGCTCGATAGTCCATAACTGCTCTTTATCCACTCCACTGTACTTCTGTGGTTTTTCCATTTTAGTTTTTTGGCACATTATAAACACACTTAACATTACTGCAACACATAGACAAGTATTTTTTTTTCTCTTTCCATCGTGACGGCAGTGTCGTCTATTTCTGAAGTGACATGTTGATCTCTAAAATTACAATCATTGTCATTTCATACACGGCATTCACAAATGTCAATGGGAACCCGCAACATCCGGCACTTTGCATGATTATGTCAATTACCATTTTACTTATTGGCAGTTCATTGTGACTCATTATCATTTCTTTTTATGCATTTGAACCCTAGCCAATTCATAACTAGCAGGCGCAAAAAAGAGGAGCACTCTTGGTCTCATGCTGCATTTGAGTGCGGAAAACAAGCATGGCAGAATATCATAGTACCCAGAGCCAAAAACTTTTCCACTAAATTCTTCATGATCATCAAGCTCATGTTGCACCAAGAACCTTGTCTGTAGAACTTCGAAGTACAAGTGTGTGTGACTCTTTTTCCATGCTGTAAAATTTTAAATTACCCTTATTCCCTCAGTTCACCCCAGCACAGCCTGACATTCATACAACGGCAATATGAGCAGATAGGTCCATCAGGAGACACACACATGTCAAATAGTCATGTGCTTTTTTTTTTGCTATTTTTTTTGTTGTGTAACCTTTGCCTGAACTTAGATTTTTAAGTGTAATGCATAATCTTAAAAAAAACTGTAACTCAAAAAAAATATTGAACTCAACTTTAAATCAAATGGCATTGAACCACAGTTCATATTCATCTTCATTTCATCAACGTCTCCTTGTGTTGGGGCAGATTGACTGTAACTTTGAAGGATATGAAGATGAAATTTTGATCTGACTCTGGTCGCAACCCACAGCTGCAATTCTGCTTGTAGATCCTTTGCTTTAATATCTCTGAAAGTCTGTCTGTCCTGCCCAGCAATCCTTTTTATCTCACATTCCCGAAGAACTGAAACTGGGAAGAAGCTGCTGAGAAAGAACCAAGACGGCGATCAAGGAAGATTCGATTTTAATTAATCAATTTAGCAGTTTGTTGGCAGAGAAGAGAAGAGGCTTAACAGATTAAGATAGAGCCTTTGTCATTGCAGATAATACAGAGTGTTAATGCTTTTCTAATTGAACAATCCAGAATCTGTGAAAATGTGACTCAGCGAAACCCAATCTAACAACAGCTCGACAACAATGAGCTAGCAACCTGCTATCTGCAAAATTAAATCATTGCATTATAAGCCCAAGTGAAAATAACCCTCAAAGTCAGAGTGAAGGCGCCACTGAACACTTAATTAGGCAGTGGGCTCGCTGGCTGAATCGCGCTGGATACTTTGGTGACGAATCACAGCCAAACATTTGATTTTCAGCAGAGATTTCAGCTGTAAACCTTTCTGAGCCTGCCAAACGCCTTTCTGTCCTCGTTAACAAACTGCTAACTGCGGGCTTCAACAGTACGCCTTCATGCACACATGTACACACGCACACACACACATGCGCACACATACACACACACACACACACACACATACACACACACACACAGCCTCATATCTCCTCTGCCTGCATGGAAGTTGGCTGACCGAATGTGACACACTGTGTCACGGCATCCATCTGCGCATAATTTTCAAACAGTCATACTAAAGTTAGGACCAACGGTGTGTGTGCTTGTGCGTGCTTACATGTGTGTATGACTTTATATCAGAGTTTATTTTTCCAGAACACGCATTCCGTAGAACATTCCTCAATATGTTTTTTTCTATTTTTTCAAGGCTCTCCGCGGGCTGGCTGCTGCCTCTAGATAAGGGTTGTTATGTGTTGTGTAGTTAGCTGTTAAGTAGTGGTGTTCTCTGCTGCTCCTCATGTCACTGTGTTATCTGAAGGGTCCCAAGGAGCTCCTCAGGCTTGCCTCTCGCACTCGCCATAATGAGAGAGGATAATTACTGATCACACTTTACAAATGGAACAGCAGGAAGATAGAAGGCTTTTAATGAACCAGCCTCATGCACCCACACACGCGCACACAAGACGATGGATAATGACACATTTGCAGGTCTGCAGGCATCTCAATTTGTTTACCATACACTACACAGCCAGTTTTGAGTGTATGGTGTTTATAGAGGGTAAACGTGCTCGGACCATAACTCTCAAACATGCTTGTAGGACAAACGTGGTGCTGTGCCGGAAACCACAGGGACGTGCTGGAGATAGAGCGCTTTGTCCGATCGCCTAATTGAGTATTTGGCCCAGAGTGGCAGCCAGTTATTTATTAGGCCCTTCTCCTCCTCTCCCTCTTCCTCCTCTCTCCTCCCACTAAGATGGTCCGACCTATCAACGTACCCCTCCACCCAGTTGTGTCTCTGTGACACAATGGCTTTGTCATACCCTGCCTTCCTCCGCCTTGGCTCATCATCCCCCACGGCCTCATCGTCATTTTTCACCGCAGCCAGGTCCCGCTAGGTTTAGAGGTAAGAGCAATGAAGATGGCTCTAAGTTTTGCCATAGACACAATGGGGAACCTGCAAGCTAAACGCCATGCCCAAGAGAATCATCTCGGTAAAATGTTGGACCGGCGTCCGACTTGATAAAACGCTTGATGGAAAAGCACCAGAACCACCCCATGCTTAAAAGAGGTGTCTACATCTGAGTCCCATCAGGGATAAAGACGAGCAACTCCTGTGGTTACACACTCCTCAGCCCACTCAACTCTATATTATGTTTGGTAAAGCAGACAAGCACTTTATCTCCGGTCAAGATGACAATTAGGGGTTCACCAGTGTGTAATCAGAGTGACTACCCCAGATTCGAAATCAGTATCATCTGCTTGCTCGCATTTGAACAGCTGTGACTCCGGCAGCGTACGTGACAGCCTCTGCCCAGCCTTACCCACCCACCCTCTTCCCCTTACCCCTCCCCACTTCCTATTTACTCACAGTCTCAGAAGTATTTAGTTGGAACAGTACACACGTATAAGTACACAAGATTCTGAGCAATGTTTATATTGTTTACAGCAGACATTTGAACAACTTTCCCTAGTTGCTGGCATGTAAAAAGGAGCCAAAAACCAAAAAAACTACAAAAGGAAGTGCTGACACGGCATCCATGTGGCATGTGTGACATGGAAAGGTTACAGGACATACTGGATTGCGCCATCTCATTGTCAACTGTATGGATTTTTATTTCATGTCTTGAATGGCAACTTTCTGTAGTTATCAAGAGCAAACCGAAAAGGTGGCAAGACAGTTTCAGTGCCCAATAATGACAACACATCCTCTGGGGGTCACACCGCATTATATGTGTAGTATCTGTTAAGATGGTGATTTGTACACAGGATGAATGAATGCTCTTTGTGTTCGCCACGTCATTTAGTGTACCACACAAAGGTGGTGAAAAATATTGGCCTGGCCTTTGAGTTGCTCTCCAAATGGTCTCAAGCAAATCTGTGACAGCTCGCATCTCTAAAGGCTTGGCATCCGTCAGGACTAACAAAAGAGGAGACAGAGAAGCCAATTCTCACTCTGAAACCTGGTAGAGAAAACTGGCTCGCAACTAACAAAACCAGCACCACTAACCGACTCCAACAGCAGAGGTCAGGAGGGTCACACACATTTCTCATTGCTCATGTTCCTTGGGAACCACTGAGGCTCTCTGTGTCAGCTGTCACATCCTCCCCAATACCGCAATCAGTCCCATTGATGAGGAAGAAAATTATGTTTATGTGTGCAGTAAACAAAGACTGATCCCATAACCTGTCCCCTTTACGCACTCACCATTAAATTCTCACCGCCACGGTTTGGCTCAGAAGCAACAGTTTGATCAGGAGGCATTACGGCGGCAGGGATTCATCAGAAGGTGTGAGCCGTGTTTATCGCCCCGAAAACGCGTCGCCTACTCCACAATGGCTCCCCTGGGGACCGAGATGCGGTGGGGAAACGCTCGGCATGTGACAGCAGAAGAGGGAGGGGAGCATCTTTCCAAGGAAACAACTTTGACGCAACGGCAGCAGTGGGCCAGCATGTGCAGAACCATCCTGAAATAGAAAATAATTGGAAAGGGCGCATGTCAAATTTTCATCTACTGGGCGAATCGTGATAGATTGCAGCAGCCCTCCTGCCCCAATGCAGCCTATTACATCAAATTACAACCACCGTTTTCCGTTTTAGGTGTTTACACCCAGTGTTCGTCATCTAACAGCGCTTTTGTCACATCAAAGCCACTGTCGGAGCCCACATCAGCATAATGGACACCTCCAGAGAGACACGCAGCATAGTATAGCTGACTTCAGCACCATGTCCTGTAAAAAGTGATTTCTGCTGAAGGCATTCCCTGTCCATTTCATCATAGAGTCAAATTGCAGTTAAAATCCATCTCTGACCTATGCCACGTTTTGAAGTTCAACCATTTTACCAATAAAAGCGAACGGTTTTATGTTATGTTGAGGCAAGGCTGTCATTTTATTGTTTGTGCAAACATTGTGCAAATGTTGCGGCAGTTTGCCTTGAACTTGCCTTGATCTGCTGTTCAATTTAACCACTTAAGTGAGAGTTACTCCTCTTGCTGGCTAACAAGCCAGACAACAACAAGCTTCAGTGATTTGGGTTACTGGCCCTTGGCACTCCGTTCAGACGGATCTTTGTCATTAACATAGCTTCGCTGGGTGTTGGTCCAAAGCCGATTATTTTGCTGTAGCCTGTTTTTGTGATGTATTTGTTTAATTCTGGTTCTTAACTGATCCATAGATCCACTGATTCAGTGAACATAACTATGGATTTAAATGTATAACTCTTTCGGCTTACATTCGTTCAAGCTGGCACTTCATTGCCAATAAGTGTTGCATTATCCTATGCATTCCATGTCGATTTCCAGAGGCCTTTTATGCATTTGGCCCCACCTCACCATTTGACGCTGGATGAACCGCTTACACTCTGCACCTCAGCTTATTAATATGGATATTTGTCGCTGCACAGCTGGGCCCTCCACAACATCGACTGCCAAAATGCCAACATTTGGATGATTTCATTTCCCACTGTGGCTGAGATATGGCAACATGTGCACCCGGGCAACAACACTGTCTTTCCATGCACAAACTACAGCTTACGAAATTTCTGAGGAGGGAATACTTCTTACCTATACCAGACCTCAGCAGCCATGTGCTGCAGCATGTCTTCTAGCCCGGGTGCTGCCAGAGATGCCACAATGGCATACGCTGCCAGATTAGCGCAATTAGGTAGGACAACCATTCTGACCAGCCACAGATACAATTTTGGAGCAATTTTAGAGCCAAAAAAAATCTTATATCAGTTGCCTCCGATGGGGATTAAACTATGCATTACCATCACCTGAGGCTCAAATATAAAATCAGAGGGAATTACTTACTATCCATGCTTTTTCAATCCCCATTTCACACACACACACACACACACACACACACACACACACACACACACGCACACACACACACACACACAAACGTAAGTGCAGGCGCACAGTCAATGTTGCATGGAATAGGTAAGGTTGTTTACTGCACTTTCCCCCTCCAGACTCTTTGTGCGGGGATTTGTGGACGGGAAGGTTAATGTTGATGATGCTTAAACTGGAGGGGCGCGATCGTTCCTAAATGATTCATTAGCAGAATCAAATTTTGGAAAGGCATTAGTTTCAAATCTCCCACAGTACTGCAGCAGAAGTATAAACACAATCATCCAGGCAGTGATGCCATAATGTGTTTTGATTATTGAGATATTCTAAATTAATTTAAATAGAACGGGGCCCTGGAGATGCAGTGGCTGATGAGGCTGCTGTGTGATCCAATCTCAAAAAGTGTTTTCATGAATACTGACACCAGGATGTTAGGGAAATAGTCTCTGGTTGTGTGTGTTTTCCAAATTTGCCAAATTTAACAAAACGTGGCAGCAGGTCTCAGCATTGAGTCTGAATGAATAGGGATCAGCTGTCCCTGCCTGTGTCGATTCTTGCAGAGCTCATAGAGATTTTTGCAAACACCACAACCCCAAACTGCTCCTGATGTGCTGGTCAGTAGCCAGCAGGATTTTCATGCACTAACATGCTCAAAGTTATGGATGAAGGATAATGTTGTTCTTTCTGCACTTGGTAATCATTTTCTTATTCGTCCCAGAGGATTTTCCAGCCTGGCAGCTGTTTGACCTGGTAACTGTATCGTCTCTGCAGAGGCCCATAAACAGGATATGGAGACCAGATACATATGACGGACGTGCCAATAACCCCCCCTGCTGAACTTGACCTTTTGTAATTTTGCCTTAATCACCGTCTGTGGGAATGCGGTAGGCCATAGAATGCATGCTGGCTTCTTGAAGAATTTCTGCAGTGGTACAAACAGGGGCAGAGTAGGAGGGCTGCAAGTGGGCAGTGATGAATAGGGGTCGTCAAAATTTTTCACAAGATGAAAGTTAGTGACTAAAGCGTAGCCACAAGTATGGACAAGTGTCCAAAATGTGCACACTAATGCACAATAACTTCACCCACTCAACAGCATTCATGTATATCAGATTTATGTGAAGCCCTGAGGATACATGGAGAATATACTATATGTGTTCATTGAAAGTCCGAGACAACTTTGTTTCATCAGAGGATAGGGCAGCTATATTTTCTAATATAATTAACAGCTATTTAGCAGAGGGAATTACAAGCCTGGCCACATTGGGACTGAACCTGACTGTGAAGGAAGAAAGTCGTCTTTTGGTCCACAAGCACCCTGAGCACCTCCTGTCTAATGAAACACGCTCATGGTCAAGTGAGCTAAGATGCCTGAAGAAAAGCTGGAGAAACAAACACAAAGTGAGAGGCAGGTGGCCAAGCCAGATGCCATGTATCCTTATCGCTTTTGCTGCACTGCTTGGGCAAGTAACTGAAAAAAGAACACAAAATTAGATGTTATTTGCAACAACACACGTTATCTGCCTTATACCCAAACTGTTGAACGCTCATGAAGCCCTAATATACAGAAAATTTCATTTGCTTGGCATAGTGGAGCAGAGTATCCCCAAAAGAGTGGAACTCTGCGAGAAATCCGAGAGGTAAACACGATGAAACATGGCATTGTCAGAATTAATCTGCAGAAGATTTGGATCAAGTTCATTGTTTGGCTATGAGTTCTAACTTGTCACATTGGTTGGTGGAGATGGAAACGAATGAAAACTAAAGTGTCAAAAGCCTCCAGTAACTCAGGGCAGGATTTGTGTGACTCTTTGGGTTTCCAGAGCATCTTTATCACCTGAACTGATAAGCCCCATTAAGGAACAGCTAAACAAAATTAATGAGCAGCGCCCCCTGCCTGTGATTCAGAGTTGCTTCCAAATGGAGGAGACAACTTCGTTAAACTGCTTAATATCTATGCCAGTAGCAATTGTGTGGATTTGGCTTTGGGAGCCGGCCAAGCAATCTGATGAGAAGCCGATTCCTTGGAGACTCGCAAAAGATCTCATCAACTGAGGTCCCCCTCTTGTTGAGAGCAAGCACTCACATGAATGATTATGGGACAGAAGGGGTGCTGTCAGTGTGTGGGAGAGGGTTAACACCTCCATCTGCTCGATGCTGTAGGTGCTCTTACTGTATCCTAAAGGACTCAACAACTCCCACAGCTCCAACAAACCCATATCTATTGTTTTGACCACCAACAACACCCAGGACTCCAAATCAAAATATTGTTGAGTTTGAGAATAATGATTTCACACCGTGCCAGGGTGTCAAATCAACTTCTATCCAGCATCTTTGAGATCTCGCCTTTAGGCAGCAGGCCCACGTCAGGGAGGGTCCCTAAATATACCACCCGTTGGAGACTAATTTCTGATGCACTTTTGTTTGTGTCATCATTCTCATATATTGTATTGTCATACTATTACGATACCAATTAAAATGAGGGTGATAGAAATGTACATCAGTCAGTAAACTGCAGGGTTTAAAGTCTAGATCTCTAACTTTGCAGCAAATTTTTGTGCAAAGTCCGCAACTGTGACTCACTTGGAATGGGAATTCTGCTAAATCTTTGAGAGATGGCGAGTGGCCCGACGCCACTCGCTCCCTGCTGGGTCAGGGAGCACATGGCGATCCCTCTCGCGGCAGCTGTCCATCTGTCCATCAGATCTCATTAACTGGTTCAGTCATGCAGAGACTTTCAAGGCAGAGGTGAGACTCACTGGTAAGAATTATAGTCTGACAAGTAAAAGCAGGAAGGAGACACTGATTTAACTACCAATAGTTCTAACATGGCAGAAGAAAAGAAGTATACATGTACAGTATATACGTATAGATAGATTGACAGACAGACAGACAGACAGACAGACAGACAGACAGACAGATAGATAGATAGATAGATAGATAGATAGATAGATAGATAGATAGATAGATAGATAGATAGATAGATAGTTGGTCAAGTCAGACCTGAACCAAGTAAAGAAACTACAGCCTCTCTGTTAAACTCTATTTTGTTTACCTCCATCTGAGGTGCACCTGGCATTTTGCTAGCTTGTGAGTTTAGAAGTTGAGGTGCTCTGGGCTTCGGTCCAACACCCAGTGTGTCAGCACGTATTTGTGTGCATGTATGTTCTTCCATCTTCAACAATTTTCTGAACTCTACTTTTTCATCCCGGCACAGCTTCCCAATCACACTCACACTCAACTAAGGTACAAAGCTCTAAGTCCAGGAGTCCCATCGACTGGGTTTGTCCTGGCTGCGTCAAGACACAAAGCCAACGTAGGTGCCTGGGGAGAGCAAAGATGGATGCTCTTGCCTCATCATCAAACAGCGCAGAGCTGCTGTGCCTTCTTTCTTAATACTGTTTAGCTCCTTGAGGATTCTAAACTCAGGTGCATTTGGACAGGTTTTTTGGTACCCACTGAGTTCATCATTACCACAAAAACAACTGTGCTGGTCGTCATATGTTCTTTGCTATCTCTCACTGCTCTGCTCATTCATCTTGAAAACACAGGGACAAATGGCAACAGTGACTTAAATAATCAAAAAGAAAAAAACATCTGCTGTGTTTCAGTGGGACAGAATCGGGCCATTACAGTTGTGTCACTGGAGCACTCCGCCTTTCTTTTGGAATCAATGCAGCCTCAGAGATCATCTCGGCCCCGTTGATACTGAATCCTTTTATTTTCCCTGACATCTTTTGTTCCTCTCTATCTTCTCTTTGCTTGCACAGCACAGAGTGGAGAAGTTGATCAGTGTGGCCTTTTCAAAGCAGTGTGATACTGCCATACTCCATAACAGCTATAAATTTCCTTCTCAACAATATTATACAAGTTGCCACGAGAGAGTATGACTTGAGCATTCCTCCCAACAAAGCGATTCACAGTCCACGTACCCAATCCTCTAACAATCCTCCCTTCATTCTTGCGTGCCAATCACGCCTTCTCATTACCTCCTAAAAAAAAAAGTGGCCCATCTGCCGGCTGTCCTCGGTCCCATCCGTTGCCCTGATCTGTCAGATGACCACGAAAGTGTCTGAATGTCTCTTATGAAGCTACATTGGAGGTTTCCATGGCTCATGAGGTAAAGCAGTCATCTCTAAACCCGGTTACTGGTTACATGTCACAGTGGGCTAAAACAAGACGTTGAGCTCGTAACTGCTCTCTGGGTGACTTGCTAAGCAGCTCATAGCTCCCAAAGTAAACGAGGAAGGGTCAGCTGCAGATGTAATTTCGCCTTGACAGTGATTAAGCACATAAAAAAACAACTTCAGCTTTAAGTGGGGATTTTTCATCCTTATCCCCACCCCCCACTATTGTTTTTGTCTGTGCCATTTCCAATGGTGCAAGGCTCTATGTACCTGCGTGGGCTCATTTGGCTCACAAAAAAATCTTTCATAAAAGGAGGACTACACCAGAGAGACTCTTTTAAATTAATTCATACACATGAAGAGAAATGCATACAATACATTTCAACCCACACAAAAGCCCAAAGATATGAACCTTATCATATGCCCATAAAATTAGTCAGCGCTACTCACGAGAGTCATAAAACTATAATCAAGTAACAGAAGACACAGTAGCTGCTGTTAAAAAGAAGAAGAAAAAAACAATTGTTTCTTTATGGCCTCACATGTGTCACTGAGAGATCTCTTCTTCTTGTACAGAGCTCAGAGCCTAGCAAGCAGCTTGTGATTGTCAGGGCCTGTTGGGTTTGTGGCAAAAGCTGAACAAAGACTCAGAGAGATTAGGTCCTGTTAGCTGCTGCCTGTGTCACAGACCTGGAATTGCCACAAAGCAAAAGGGTTACCCCACTGAAAAGTCAATTTTTATACTCCTACCCCTTCA
>OMPJ01001502.1:3742-13889 GCA_900312935.1 Carapus acus
CAGGGCTGGGTAGTAGCCATAATTTTTGTTGACCGTGCGCAGCTACCCAGTCATTCATTCATCACCCTTTTTTGTCTGTTTAATCTGCTGGCACCATCAGGTACCACTTCATCTTTAATGCGCTGTGATAGCTCTGCCTTTGCTTATAATAAATGCACCAAAAAGCATCTTTGGATCTCAGCACATTTGTCACCATAACCTTCGTCAGCGAGTCATCAATTTACAAATCTGAGGACCCAACCTCACACTCTCAGCGGCCAAAAGTCTGGGTTGGCAGCCGCAACACACTGCACGTGTTGTTCTATATCACCCGCTAGTGGTTAAAGTTCCACATGCCGTACTTGTTGCAATCTAACATGCAGCTTCTCTCCCCAGCAGGGCAACTATCCTGTAACATTGTTATCACAACCACACTGAACAATAGAGGGGGGCTCAAAACTAAATCCTGCAAATGCACTTCCATCACTTTACTCGGCACGAGCAGCACAGTTGATCGCATTAACAGAAGCATGTAAATATACCAAAGATCGAGGAAGAGAAGGAGAGGAAAGCTCAGTGCGTATTCCAAATCTAGACGCATAGTTTTGTCTTTTGAAGTTAATCTTACCAAAATCATTATCTAAATGGACAGCTATTTTGAGCCTTGGGCCAAGCCATGCCTCAACAGGAGGGATGTAGGACCCACGCCCCTCCCACGCTCTAGCATATGTAGACCTTATTTTGGTCAGCCACATGAGAGGACTTTTGGAACAAAGAGAAGTGAAACGTACTAACCAAATGTCGCGTGATTTTTCCTTACAGGGGACATCTGAATTGAAGCTTGGTGACTGGGTGTTCATCTGCATCATCAAAAGAAAGAACTGATCCAGTACACGGTGGGAGGGACCGTTCCAAGTATCGTTGACAACATCCACAGCTGTAAAGATTGCTGAACGAACGATGCGGATACACGAAAGCCATTGGAAAAAACCAACAGAGCTTCAGTGACATCAATGGATAAAAGTGAGTATACTCCGAAGGCCTGTACAGGCCCGGTACAGTCGTATTCCCTCTTATCCGCAACACTTCTGAAATTATGACACTACCCCTGATCAGCTTATTAGGCTGTACTATCATTGCGATGGTGCCTGCTACCAACAGGGTCATCAGGGAGAACGACAGATCAAAGCTTTTGTGACTCTGGATATGAAAACGGACATGATATACAACTAGGATACGACCATAGAATCAACTTATGTCTAAACGTTGGTGAGACAAAAACCTTTTGATTCCGGTCAAAGAGTTGTTTCCAGGATTGATCAACCAGTCCCTCTACATCACCCACTACACGGAGTCGTCATGGGCAGAGACACAGTGGGTGTTATATACTTTCTTCTCACTATTTTAACTATAAATGAGGAGATCGGGAAGTGTGGCACGTCTGCCTGTATTGCATTCCAACTCAGAAAAAGGTATGACAGGACGTCAAGTCACAACGTCAACACGGGGGAGGGGGGCAATGGTAATTGGGACAAACTTAGGCTGTCAATACACAACAGCGGGCAAAACAGATAAAGAGTAAAGTATTGCTCGCACACATCTATAACAACGGACATGATTATATTGGTTATACTGCAAATTTAAGTAAGGGCAACTTGTTTACACACAGGGAACATGGATGTATGTTTTTGTGCCTGTATGATGTGACAATTTATGATGTAACAATTTATGACCCCCATACCAGCATCGTCATCTGTCAAAACCCTTCTGTGCAGTCAACGACCACATCACCTCCGAGAGCATCAGTGGGATCAGTACCGGCAAACGTGAAGCATAGTGTGTTGCGGATAAGAGGGAATATGACTGTACCGGGCCTGTGCAAGCCTTCGGAGTATATTCACTTTTACCTGTTGATGTCACTGAAGCTCTGTTGTTGTTGTTGTTTTTTTTTAAATGGCTTTGGTGTATCCGCCTTGTTCATTCAGCAATCTTTACAGCTGTGGGTGTTGTCAACAATACTTTGAACGGTCCCTCCCACCGTGGACTGGACCAGTTCTTTCCTTTGATGATGCAGATGAACATCCAGTCACCATGCTTCAATTCAGATGTCCCCTGTAACGAGAAATCACTTGGCATTTGTTTAGTTTGCTTCACTTTTCTTTGTTCCAAAAGTCTTCCTCTCTGTGAGAGGAAGTGGGAGGGGAGTGGGTCCCACATACATCCCTCCTGTGGAGACATGGCTTGGCCCATGGCTCAAAATAGCAGTCCATTTAGATAATGATTTTGGTAAGATTAACTTCAAAAGACAAAACTATGCGTCTAGAATTAGATGACCCACTGAGCTTTCCTCTCCTTCTCTTCCTCGATCTTTGGTATATTTACATGGTTCTGTAAATGCGATCAACTCTGTTTGTGCCAGGTAAAGTGATGGAAGTGCATTTGCAGGATTTAGTTTTGAGCACCTTTCTATTGTTAAGTGTGGTTTTGACAACAATGTTACGGAATGTTAAGGATATTTGCCTTGCTGGGGAGAGAAGCTGCATGTTAGATTGCAACAAGTACGGCATATAGAACTTTAACCTCTAGCAGGTGATATAAAACAAGATGTGCAGTGTCTATTACAGCGTGGTGTGGCATTTGGTTTTGTCTTTTCTCTTCTTTTTTGATGGCCCTGGTGCCTGTATCACTGCTGTTTTTCTATTTTCTGTTATCATTTCAGCACTCAGATCGTGTCCTAAATATTCAACTTGTTCTTTACAAAACTGAATCTTATTTTTGCTTGCCTTGTGGCCATTCTCACACATATACAGTATTTCAACAGTACGACAGTATCAATTTCACACTTTTCCTTAGTTTTTGCAGCAACAGCAGATCATCAACGTAACAATATCTGACTTCAATTGTAAATGCAAACTTCTGCTACTGGAATGGGAAAAAATGCATTGTTAATATCTATCACAGAGAGTCATTTTGCTGCTGGTCACATAGTATTCAGAAGAGCGCTTGGATCTCGAACATTTGGTGCCCTCTGTACAACAGCTTCATTTACAGCTTTTAGGTCTTGCTCATAGTCACATTGTTTTCAGGCTTCATTTCGTTTTTCCTATGTTTGGTTAGTAGTCTTGCATTATCTAACAGAGCATGGTATTCCGGCTAAGGTAGTAGCCACAACATCCAGGTTTCAAAAATAGAATGGAGACTCACCAGCATGTGCAACACAAAAGTCTCCTCTTTTGAACTCTTTCAACACCACGACATCTTTTCCTAGCAGATTTTCTGGGCAGCTTGAACAAAACAAAAAAAATTTTTCTTTCCTTTAACATCCTTCCATAAATTGGTTGCATTACCTTGCGGTTAACCTTCCTCACACATCAATCCATTTTGTTTTTTCTTTTTTTCCCCAACCAAAGCGATTGTCCCTCTCTGAGCAAGAGTCTAACACCATGTCGGTCGACCAAACTGCTTCACTTCCCAACTAAAGTGTTTCATTTCTCTTTCCTCTCCTCTCATCCCTCAGCTCAAATTCGTGGCCCCTTTTGTCTTCTCCCTCAGCTCCTGTCTGTCCTCAATCATTTCTCCCATTCTTGTCTACACTGAAAACTCCTCGCTTACGCATACCAGAACCAACGTGGCTCAGTGCAAAGTCGACACTAGGAAATTGCACGTTGATCGAATAGTAGAGATGGTTGCCAACAAAGTACAAAAACAAAAGACACCACAGTGACACCGCAAATAAACATTCCTTTTCAACACACGGTTGGGTGGTGTGACTCCATTTCAGACTTCCAAAAAAAGGATCAGATATTTGTGGATATTTGAAAATGAATTTTTCCTCAGGCTCAATAAGGGTCCCCTAAAATAAAAAGAGCAAACATGCTGCCATCACAAAAAACAGTGCACTACACAATACAGGCGAAAATATATACATCAGATACCATATCAGGTAAATGAAATGATTCCATAGCAAGGAACATGTAACTTAGGCATACATAACACTGCTGCTGTAAAATTTGAAAAGAAGGGAGGGCAGATGTCTGACTGGCACACAGTGGTTCATGTTCATGCATTTGAAGTGCAAAAAATGAAGGCTGTTTAATCACACAGGGAACTGCAACAAAATAAAGACAATTCACAAATAACAGTAACATGTTGGCATTGCAAAATGATCGCATTGAAGCAGTGTCTCACAATTGTGTGAAGAGTTTAACTTCGAGAACGCGGGGGGGCGGGTTCTTCAGGTGCTTCTCAGTGGACCACTACTGCAGGTAACAAAAAAGATATTCAATTTTAAATCGGCTGACAGGCAGAAGAGGGTAATGGAAGAAAATCAAAGTGCTTCAATGATGCACACACCTGACAATGAGCTCTATGCCCTTAGAGAACTGACACTGTAAGACTGGACCTCAACGATTATCTTATCAACTAAAACTTAAAAGCATCACCGTGTAAAAAAATCATGTTTTGGCGAATGAGCCAGCCACACAAAAAAATCTGTTTAACTTGGCGATTTGAATTAGGGAAAACTAGATCATCATATGTGGACAACAACAAAAGGACATCTTTTGTCTGACAGGATAAAATGAAGAAAACAAAAAGGTTAATCTGGCAGCCCTTCCTATTTGCGGCGACACTCACACAAACATCACAAAACTGCATTTTGGGCTGCTTTCTCCTCGAGTCACATCGACTTTTCACAATGTTTCAATTCCGGAATGAAAGAAAAAGTACAGCACAGTTTAGATTCCCGACATTACAACACCAAGAAGAGCCATTTCTTCTCCTGTTGGAATCTGCCATCGCCCGCAGTGCACATATCTTCACAGACATCATCAGCAACAATACACGAATTGTGTTAAATGGCTTTTTAATAGTGTGGGTTACAACTATTGCGCATGCGCAGGCAGTTTCGGAGCCAGGGGAGCCGCAAATGGTGGTGGCTGTGGAGCAATGTCAGGTGTCTCATTTCTTTTTCCGATTATAGCAAACTTCTGCTTTGGCTTGTTCAATTCCCCTTTTCCATTTCTTTTTTTTCCCTCTCTGATGCACTTATCCACCATTTTTAGCTCTACCACTTTTTTTTTTCTTTTCACCGGTTTGTTAAGAATTTTTTCTTTCAGTTGTTTGGTAGACTCTACAGTCAGTTCCCCATCAATCCATGTTCTCTTTCCCAGTTTTTCATATATGCCGTTGCTTCAGGCCCGCGTTTTAGTTCTATATATTTATCATCTTTGCAACTTAATTACTCGACGCGTCCTTGCCTTTCACAGCAGCTACAACAACTCCCCATCTCTCCCCTTTCTCTTTTGCTCCTCTCTGTAGACAAGCAAGCACGGTCAGAAAACAACCAGAACTTTTAGAGCTCACGGCCGCTCAAGGTTTAATCAACCCAGCTGCGCAGCACCAACCACCTATCCTCAGATCCCGCTTTGGGATCAGATAGGGTCAAACCACTTATCCTCAGATCCAACCCTGGGATCAGATAGGGACACTTACCTATCAGGGATCCCGTGGTGGGATTTGATAGGGTTTAGATTTTTCCCTGTATTAACACTCAAAACAGCACTCACCTCGTCTGTGTCTTCTTCTGCAAAGTTCGGATGCCATCAACCTGGGAGAGACGGGCTGCAAAGGCGGATCCTGGCCCCGGAAAGGGTGCTGAACGGAGAACTCTTTTTCTCGGTTGCCGTGGCCACAGTCTTCGCAGGTTCCAGGCCTCGCAGCTCGTCTGTCCTCAGGTATCTTGGCTTGAAGGACCAAGTAATGTCAGGGTCAAACCCCGATCAACAAGAATGATACGACAGGTAGTGTTCCTTTTACTCGCGAGGAGAGAACGCACAGTGGGAAACACTCAGGTGCAGTCCGCTCACAACACTCTCTCAGCCCTTCGTACGCCCTCCCTCGTTTTATTGTTACAACCATCGGGGTTACATTGTTTTCATGATTAAGCAGAAAAGCAAATTGTGTGGACAAAGTGTCCGGCGCCTTAAGTCTGGAGCCTCATGAAACCAGGAGATATCTGGTACCTTATCTAGATGTACTGGTGGTTTGTAAGCCTACACAAGGCTATGTGCGTGCAAAGCATTCCGATGATTAAAGGTCTTTCACACTATATGACCTATGTGACAATATATATCAATCATGGAAAATCACTCGATAATATGCATAGAGAACACAAAACAGAGAACTTTTCCAACACCTCTAAGAATTCCTTCCAGGCCCCGGGTTTTGCTTACATAACAGCCCCGGCTGCCGCACGCTTGGCCTGCCGGTACCTGTCAGCTGCCTCAGGAGACCCACAGGCCAGGTGAGCTTTGTAGGCCTCTTTCTTCAGCTTGACAGCATCCCTTACTTCCGTTCACCATTGGGTTCGCGGATAGCCGCCACGACAGGCACACAGCCTTGGGCTGCTGCTAAAAACAATAGAGGTGGAAAACATGGTCCACTCGGACTCTATGACCCCAGCCCTCCTCAGGATCTGTTCGGAATTTTCCCACAGGTGGGAATTGAAGATGTTTCTGACGGAGGGCTCTGCCGGCGGCGGATCCAACATACCACCAGGTGGTGATCGGTTGACAGCTCAGCCCCTCTCTTCACCCGAGTGTCCAAGACATACAGCCCGATGTCAGATGACACGATTGCACAATCGATTGTTGACCTCTGGCCTAGGGTGTCCTGGTGCCAAGTGCACTGATGGACACCCTTCAAACATGGTGTTTGTCAGAAAGTCAGAAAACAAAACATAGCACGGGTTCAGATCAGGGAGGCCGTTCTTCCCAATCACACCCCTCCAGGCACTGCTGTCATTGCCTACGTGGGCGTCAAAGTCCCCCAGTTGAACGATGGAGACCCCAGATGGGCAATGGTCTAGTACCCCCACAAGGACATCCAAGAAGGGTGGGTACTCTGCACTGCTGTTTGGCCTGTATGCCGAAACAACAGTGAGAGACCTGTCCCTGGCCCGCTGCGGACAACTCCAACTCGTGACGGCAGAGCTGGGGGGCGATTAATAATCCCACTTCAGCTCGCCGCCTCTCCCCAAGGGCAACTCCAGAGTGGAAAAGAGTCTAGCCTCACTCGAGAAGTTGCGATTCAGATTCCAGGCTGTGCATAGAGGTGAGCCTGACTATTTTTAATCGGAAACACTCTACCTCCCGCACCAATTTGGCACCCCCCTCCCCCAGTGAAGTTAAGTTCCATGTTCCAAAAGCCAGCTGATCTGTCCAAGGGTTAGGTTGCCGAGAGGTTGCAGAGGGCGAGTGGTTCAAGTCTGCAGAGGTGCCAGGCCCCAACCTGAGCAATGTCGAAAGTGCCCATAAGCACATCTCCAATACAACTACGTGTTAGCAGCCCCCTCATTCTGACATTGATCATTTACTGCACGATCATGAGATATTGTCTGAAATGGTTGTGCTTGTGTGTATAACCAAGAGTTTAACAGATAAAAATGTTAAAATTGCAATGTTCCTTTGTATGATTGGTTAAGTAAATCTTCTCTTACAGCAATGATATCCCAACACAATGATTCAGTGATATTGAGTGGCCAGAGGTGGTTTGAACCCTGAAGCCTAGAGCGCATCTCTCAAATATGGTTCAATCGTTGCTCACTGTGACGGGGTTCTCTGGCAACCAATGACGCAGGCTGAGGCGGTTCCTTTGTTGCTGGTTTATTGTGCTTTGTACTCCCAGTTTGTGCTCAGCAGTGTAAGGTGATCAGATGATTCGAGGCCAAACTATCTACATATATGTACAAGGTTCTGACAAACATTCAGAAAATAAATATGTTTGTCTGTTGCAAAACGACCTCTTCTTAGAGCTTTCTCTCCGTTGCCAGTCACTAATGACCCCTTCTTACTCTGACAAGCCTCCTTAAATGCTGTAAGCCCCTCCTCTCAGGCTCAATTATCCCTGATTTCCCCACATAAATCAGTTTTTCCCTTGATCCATGAATCCATATCACAGGAATGAATATAACAAAATACAGATAAATTAAACAATTCATTTCTTAATGGTACTTTGAACAGAGCTCCCCAAATACATTCATAATAAACAGTTTTAGAAACAAAAATATTTTTACGGCAGTCACGTGATGGTGTCATCACTTCCGGACCCTAATAGACTCGGCCATATAAGGCCTGACAGGGTGTTACCCTGGGTTTCAACCCTGCAATGGTGCCAAGGGAGGAAGACAATAAGTCAATGACACAATGACACAATCACATTCAACGCGGCAAAAATATTAAGTGTGTACTGCTAGGCGAGTCTGAGCGAGCTTCGCTAGGTGTCTGTCATGTGACAGGCTATCGGACTTAAGCGTGAGCGCGCTGGTGTGTGTGTGTGTTCAGCGTCCATAGGGTGGCTATCAGTGACAAGGTCGCTTCGTCACACTCACAAAATTAAGGGTTAAAACTAGAGATGTCCTAGAGATATTAGCATAAAAAGATCTGTTGTGTAGGACTAGGTGTTGATATCCCTCAATAGATTCACACTTAAGGCACCGATGAGACTCTGTGGAGTTCAAGTGAGCGATGGCATCCTTCGGGTTGTCAAGTGGGCGCCCTCTTTCACTGATGTTTCGCTGATTAACCCACGACACCTCCAGAGGGTTCAGCAGTGAGTCCCAGCGTCCCAGGTTCACTCCCTAGATGCCATCAGCTCACTTGAGGGCCCAGGTTGGATCCTTTCTTTTCATCCAGAGCCACTGGCTGGCTTTCTCAGCAGCCCTAGAGCCCATACCTAATATCGGTATTGGATTTTTTTTTTTGCTTTAAAACCGATAAAATAAAAACCAATAAAAATAAAATAATGCTTGCGTTACACCGAAATAGTGCCTATGCGCTCCTGAAGCGTTTACCGGCGCACATATCGGTATCGGCTGTTATCGGTATCGCAAATTGTGAGTTGGGCAATATCGGCATATCGGATATCGGCAAAAAAGCCAATATTGGACATCCCTAGTTAAAACTGAAATGATAGTATGTCTTAATAACACTACAGTGAGGTCAAGTTGGATTTCTGTGCTGTCCCCCATGACATGTGTTATGCCCCAGTCTAGGGGATCTAAGGCACAACAAGTTAAGGCCCCAGTCTCCCAAAGTCCCAAGTGACCACAGACATAGATTTTTTTTTGTCGAGCTGAAAATAAATGGCTTTACAAGCACTTAGATACAGATTTCAGAGTGGACGCAAGTGAAAATAACAACCAAAAGGGTCCCTGTCTATGAAATAATAACTCTTACCTGAAGGCCGAGAAAACCAAATGACATAAGCTTACTAGTGATGGAAATTCCGGCTCTTTTTAGAGAACCGGCTCTTGTGGCTCGGCTCACTGAAAAGAGCCGGCTCTTTCGGCTCCCAAATGGCTCTCAAGATTTTTTGGTGTTTAAATTAATTTATTACCAACAAAAATGTAAAATTATGCGCAATATTAATTACTTGTGTAAAAAACTTGCAGTATATCAAATGTTTGTCGTAGAAAAACACTTTTATTAATACAAGTAAGTAAGTAGGTAGGATGTAGTGGCACGGGATGTCCAGCTGTCAGCTGTTACACAAAGTGCTGTGGCTTTGTTAACCCTCTCTGGCAGTGAAACACGCTCTCTGTCATACAGGCCTGGGATGATTTTTTGGGAGAGTGTTCTCCAGCTTGGAATTGCATACATTGGATTGAGTGCATAAATAAATCCTCTGAATCCTTTGTCAACAACAGCTGAAAATGGTTGAAAATCACATGCAATTATTTTGGCCAGTTCTTCATCAATTGTCCTCTGTCTTGCTGTGGTCAGACACTTTTACAAAAATTGGCTCATAGAGCTCTGAGTAGTAAATTTAGCTGGTTGTGGTGGAGCAGGAGTACTAGCAGATGCTGTAGACACTGAGGTTGCAGGAACAGTTTCAGTTGACACACTGGCACCATCATTGACATCACTTGCTTGTTTTGATTCCTCTAATTGAACTGCCGGATGGACAGTTCTCATGTGCCTGTGCAAGTTGTTTGTGGAGCCACCTCTATAAGAAATCTTTGCCTTGCAGACCCTACATTCTGCCTTGGAATTATCAATAACATTAAAGTGGGTCCAAATTTTGCTCTTTTTCCCATTATCGCTCATCTTTTAACCTTTCCTGTCCTCTTGCAGCGTTGTGGGACCTGCTTTATTTCGTTCTCTTTCTT
>OMPJ01001505.1:6186-23429 GCA_900312935.1 Carapus acus
CTTTCCCTTTTCTTTCCCAGTGTGTATGTGTGCGTGTATGTGCGCGTGTGTGCATGCGCGCGCGCGTGCCCTTTTCTGTCGCCATTTGGGAAACAAAATGAGTGGCGGCCACTGTGTTTCCTTCACGCTCAGCTAACCACGATAGAAGAGGAACGCTTTTGCTATCCATAGGGGTCGAGCAACATGTCAGTTAGCCCAATCATTCATCGAATTTACACGTCGCGGTGTGTTCTTTGGTGATCTCAAGTCCAGTGGGATTTTGAGGCCCAGTCACCTCTCTAAAGCGTTGTCGTTACGGTTCTTTGAAAGAACAAACAAACCTTGAAAAAGAACTGGCGGAAAGTGCTGCACAGTTTGTCTTAGTCTCACAAAATGGCAGATGGGTGATTGTTGCTGTGCATGCAAGATTATTCTTGTCAGTTCTCAACAGGCAGATGAAGCACAGTGTCACACAGACTTTGTTATACAGCCATCTGGGCTGAAATGTTGCAAGAAGAATTACTGTTGACACTCCAAAATATGATCCAAATCCCAAAATGAAGTATAGATGAAGACGTCGGTCGTGCATATGAAAAAAGGACTCGGTGAAAAGGGAGGTCTGCAGTTGTGTGTGTGTCAGTGTACGCATCGGTGTGTGTCTGTCTTGTTGGGCCCCATGGTGTGTCATGATTGGCACGACTGAGAGCACAAGGAACAGTCTCACACACAGCACACACTATCTCGCACAACACACATTTTCACTGCCGTCCCCTCGCCTTCATGTCTCTTTCACAACACAGTGCCTCCCCGCCCCTCTCCCACCACCCTCACCGAATGGTGCAGCATTTAAGTGGTGTAACATTTCAATCAGTCTCTAAGGGGATATGTCGAAATATGTTGCTTAAGGATGACAACTCAATATGGGCACTGGTGGTTGAAAATGCACAGCACACACTGGTAAATGGTCTTGTTTGTGTTGGTCTCAGCACCTCCACAAAGTCCACTTTCACTAAGCACCTCCATGTCTCTGAAGACTCCACAAGGTTAAACCGATCCTAGTGTTAACTCTTCGTCCCTCTTTGACGCCTGTTAAGAATGACAGCCTTTGTTCCTCTTTTGTTTCCTTTTTTTCGCTTTTCCACTCAGACAGCTACTGTTCCTGTTGGTGATGTTTTTTTTTTTTTTTCATAATGGAGGCTCACACTGAGCGGCGGCTACTATCGAGTGTGTGCTGATGCTCTGCCAACGCAGACTGGGCGCGTGGCACCGGCAGATGGACTGCTAGACTGGAGGCGGCTGGGGAAGCTTACTCACCATCTCGTCCGACTTATCATTATCAAACATGCTGTCATCCCTCCTATGGCCCAGCCACTCGCTTCCAAGCTTTTACTCAGTGTCTATGGAAGCTGCTATTTTCACTCGTGTCGCCTTCAGCTGATCATCATAGTGCTGATGACTAAGCGGGAAGCGGGTTAATACTGGCTGCGTGTTTCTGTTCTGTTCTGAAATCATAATGTGTGCTTTATCATTGATGTGTGTATGTGTTTTTTCCAGGATGAGGAGTTGGTTCTGCCTCTGCGGCCTAAAAAGTCTCCCCTCAACGGCCTGTGTTGTTTGACGTTCGGCCTGGTGGTATTCATGGCCGGTCTGGTCCTGGCCTCCATCTATGTGTACCGCTACTATTTCATTCCTCATGTAAGAGCTCTGCTGCTTCTGCTGCACGATAAACGTGTTGAAAAATCGTATCCTGACTCCTGCTGGTGGATAATGTGTGTGTGTGTGTGTGTCTGTGTGAGTAGATCCCAGAGGAGAACCTGTTCCACTGCAGGGTCCTGTATGAGGACTCTGTGTATGCCCCGCTGCGTGGCCACCAAGAGCTGGAGGAAAATGTTGGCATCTACCTGAACGACAACTACGAGAAAATCACCGTGCCCGTACCTCACTTTGGAGGCAGCGACCCAGCTGATATCATTCATGACTTCCATAGGGTGACGATGGACACACACACACACGCGCACACACACACACACACACACACACGAGAGAGCGAGAGAGAGAGAGAGAGAGAGAGAGCACAGCGTGTATGCTGATGTCGTACTCTGGTTAGATATCGTACAATTCTGCCAATATTTCAAGATACTCTTCCTCAACCACTTAGGATGTGTCAGATGCATGAAAGGAATTACCCTGAGTGATTGCTTTATTATCTTCAAATTAAATTAATGATCTCCAGAGAATTCCAATACAATTCTGTTTTATTGTTATTAAGGCGTCATTAAGCCATTGTTTTGTCAAGTGTCAGGCAAGCACAACAATTAGACTGAAATACACATACATTAATTTGGAAATATAGCAGCAGTTGTTTGTTTTGTATTTGTTGTTTATTATTTGCGGCAGGTAGTCCTCTGGTATGAATGTAACTAATGGCAGGAGAATCACAATCAAAATTGCTTTTAATTGCCATTTTCAGACTGCCAAATAATTTATCATGGTGCTTCTTGCAGAGCAGACAAGAAAGAAAATAAAAAACAGCAGAAAGAATGTACACACATAAGTTAGAACGGAGTGCTATATGAATTCCAAAATGTGTCTGGGCTCTCTTTCTCAGTCACGGCGATTGTTTTTAAAAGCTGTCAGAGGTGTTATTAACAGACTTGAGTCAGAAGAATAATATTGTAACTGATCACCTTGTTGTATGTATTTTCTGAACATGATTTCTAGGGACTGACTGCCTACCACGACATCGCGTTGGACAAGTGTTACGTCATCGAGCTCAACACCACCATCGTGATGCCTCCACGCAACCTTTGGGAGCTGCTGATCAACGTCCAGGTAGAGAGTGTAATCGGGAGGAATATCTGGATCAGACAATAATGCTGTGTTTGTTTTTGCCCCTGAGCTTGTTTGTTGTTTCTCTCATAGAAGGGAACCTACTTGCCTCAGACCTACATCATCCACGAGGAGATGGTGGTAACCGGAAAAGTGCACAACATCCGCCAGCTGGGACCTTTCATCTACCGCCTGTGCAATGGCAAGGACACGTATCGCCTGAAGCGCCGCATGTCTCGCAGACGTAAGTGGGGTGGAGGTGCGATAGAAAGGGGTGGTTTGTGGGGGTCAAAGACCGGAGGGACACACGTGAGGACAAAAGAATCAACCTCCTGATTTCTCTCCCTATTTCTCTTAACAGGCATCAACAAGCGTGAGGCCAAGGACTGCCACAACATCCGCCACTTCGAGAATACCTTTGTGGTGGACACAGTCATTTGTGAGGAGGCATAAAGGCGATGGTGATCAGCGTGCCTTTCCACCCCCACAAGCCCCCTAGATCCCACACACCCACCCTAAAGGCACCTCTCCTGTCACCTTCCCTGCCTCTGTAGCACTCTGTGGATTCGTCCATGTCTGGGTTGCGCCTTTGAGTTCAGTGGTTTTTTTCATATTATATTTCACTGCTTGTTTTTCCCTTTTCCCCATAGGTAATATTTACCCTGATGTGTGTTGCAACACCTTAGCTGTTGATCCTGGATTTTCCATGTAGCAAAGTTCTTCAACCAATAATGAATTATTACCCTTGCCACTCATCTCTGGGGACTTATGATGGTTGCTGTCGTTAGGGGGATGAGTTGTCTCTATGTGTGCCCTTGTTTTTCCAGCTGTCCTATGGAGATTACTTTTTCTCTTGATTACGGCCCCATGTGTAAAGCTTTCCTCATCCACAGAGTTTCATTGTCTTTTCACCGTATCCTCTCCAAATATGTATCTGCATCAGCCCATGCTTGTCGCTTGTCGCTCCTTGCCGGTGCTGCATCCTTGCTCTCCTCTTTGGTTTTCAGCTCCCCCTCCCAGAGGGCTTTGTGACAGACTTGTGGCTTAGAGGGCAATGTAACGAAGATATGAGTGAGGCCTGCAATATTTGTTGAGTCTGATGTCTCTTAATCAGATGACAAGCCATGTTTGGTTAACATGTCATTCATCTTTCAGTTTCTCTAAGGGTGCACATTGGTTTTTCCACACTTGTCATACAGGAATTTGTGAATAATCCAAATGTCATCGTTCCCCTGCTGCATGTGTTTTATCTATATGCACCATTAGAATGTTTTGTAAAACAAGGTAAAAAGCCTTAGTTCAGGGTCAGACACTGGACTAACGTCAATTCTGCTGAAACAGCGTATTATATCATCTGTTAGCTGAACAAAACATTTGATCTGTATATTTGATGAAATATGTCTGTGATAAAAGTAGTGAAAATAAGAGCTGGTCCTTGTGGTTGATTTGCAGTAAAATATTCAGAACAGGAAATCTTCATTTCGGTACATTTCTCGATTACAAGGAGGCCTTATTTCAGGCATCGATTTTATGGATAGCCATATTTTACCGTTTATGGAAGCAACAGCGCCATCAACTGGACCGTGAAAGCGTAGACTGGTGTTGAGAGGTCGTCGCCTCTGACAGGGGCCATGGATAAAGCAAGGTTTTCAGCAGATCAGGTAACTGACATGCCTATAATTCAGTTTTCATACAATGTTAACATACAATCTGCTGCAGTCATTTGCATATTTGGACTTATGGAAATATGATATGTTATATAATATAGCCAACTGTACATATTTTCAAAAATTTTCAATTAACTATTTGTATAGCGCCAAACCTTCATTATTTTTACATTACACAAGCACACGCAGGAACGCATACACACACACACACGCGCAAACACGCGAGCACGCACACACACACACGTACTGTCTCTGTGTGTATAGTTTAAGAAATTAAACACATACAGTACATGTATACATGTATAGATAGATAGATAGACAGACAGACAGACTTTCATCGTTCTATCTATCTATCTATCTATCTATCTATCTATCTATCTATCTATCTATCTATCTATTAACATTTCATTGATAAGTCAGCAACTTTTGAATATGGAGCAGTTTCATATAATTTCTCAAGTAAAATTATGATTTTAGTGCATTTGATTTTCACAAATTAATCGAAAATGTTGTTTGTACAATTTTGTATATTTTGAGTTCACAAGTGTTGATTTCATAGGTGCATAATCACTTGTATTCAGTGAGTATTCGTGATTCTGTATAATATTTTCCACACAGCTAATGCTGACACTGTAAATGAGGTGTGCGTCTTACTGCCTCTTATTGTGCGAATGATTGTCTGAAGAGATAAACAAATGTGGCCAAGGAAAGAACAACACCATAGAAGCATTATGATTAAACATGGATCAGCACATGATCCAATATGATCCAGGATATGTTGTCCTAACAGACAAAGATTGCTGTATCTCACCCCTGACTAGCATCCACAGGGTGTGGGGAACGTTCTTTGGCAAACCCGGAATGATTTTCTCCAATATTTCGTGTCCATCCCAGGATTATCCTTGTGCAAGAGAACGTTCTGTATGATGTAAACTGAGGACCTCAAGCTCCACAGTCAGAGTCTGTAAACATCCCAGATAAATGAATATCTATGGATAGATTTGTGCGGAACTTAACTCTTTGCCGTGGGCTCTGTCCTCCATCTGGAGCGATTTATGGCTTCCTAAGCTGCTAGCTCCTCATCTGAGACCATCACATACCTGACAAAACCCTCTCCAATTATTGGATCTCTGATTTGCTCATTCACACGCAACCACAATGATTTACCTTGTTTATCCGCCAATCTGACAACATGTTGACACGAGACAATACAGCGACTGAAAAGGATTTTATTTTCGTCCCACTTTGAATGCATCGCTGCACACTGAAGATGAAAAACACAATCAAAGACATAGAGTCAGAAGTTGTTCAAGACAAAAACAGAGTCAGTTTACTACCATTTGTGTGTGTTTTCATACCCGAATGTCTATTTTGAATCCTTTTGAATGTCACACACTTTGAGGCAAAGACAAATGTCTGAGGATTCTGTTTTTTCCTTGTCAAGAAATGAGACCGAGGCAAGAAAATGAAATCATGAAAATTATACATCATATTCGAAAATATTGTAGTTAAAACCTAAGAGGATGTGTGGCCTGAATGTCAAACAGGAAGCTGGACCACAAGTTGAGCAAACACATTCATATCCTCGCCTACAGTACGCTCTGATCAAGATCTGTCATTTCAAGTCTTTGCACCATCTTCATAGCTTTCCCTCAGCTGCTTAGGGGAATGAACCAAGACTTTAAACAAGCTACAGTGGTTAGAAATACGAAATCCTGTCTCAGCAGGTGAAGACCTTACTTACGCTGACGTTCACTCATTCAGGTGTGAAAAAAGAAAGTGAAAAGACAACGGAAATTTTTACGCGTTTGCAAGGTGATCCATGCGTAACTACATATTTTGTTCCTCTGTAGAGATTTTTCCATTCTCACTTCTAAATGAGTAGTCTGACGGTAGAATTAATCAGCAGTAATGCCTGATATGGACTTTGTATGTTGGAAGTAGTCACCTGCAGGGATGAGGGGCTCAATATGACGGCTTGTGGGAATGACACCACCAAAAGAAAAATTTTTTATCTCCAGATTTGGATTGGAATCAAAAAATGGTCAACATTTAAACTCAAACGCATTATGCTTACTATTTGTTGTTTTCATGGCTGCTGCCCTGTTAAGCTCACATTCATCCTCTTTCTTCTTCCAAAAGGCGTCCAGAGAGAAATAATACAGGAGTGGATCGAGGCAGCAGTTTACGCTTGCTAGACAAAACACCGGCTTGAGGGCAGGATCCCACTTTTCCACCAAACAAACTATTGACAGCGGCAAGAAAAAGATGGTGAACACAATCAGGCTCACCACGAAGATCAGCATGGCGTTCACCTTGTTCTCCAGCCTCAGAGACTCGCTGACGTGTCTGTGTAGGGTCCAGGACACCATGGTGGTGGACACCACATTGACAGCCAGAAGTGTAAACACCAAAATGGACTGAAAATAAAAAGAGACCGAGCTTTTGTATGGACACTGAGGAAAGAAGAAGCAGTTGGAAGCATTGCAGCAGTGCAGCCAGCGGGAGAAGTTCACGTTCTCCGGGATGTTCACCGCCATCAAAAACAGCCAAGCAACCGCTGCAGCCTTCCATGCCTTGGATGGCATTCGCAGATGCCTCGACCTCAGAGGGTAGACCACCGCCAGCAGCCGGTCCACGTTGATGAAGGTGATGAAGATGGCGCTGGAGCGGATGTTGACGTGGAAGAGCATGGTGAGCCATATGCAGGCCAAAAGGCTGAACGGCCAGCTCCCCGTGGCGTAGAAGTAGACTCTCAAGGGCAAGGAGATTATCAGCAGTAGGTCAGAGAGCGCCAGGTTGACCATGAAGACGGCGTTGGAAGATCTGAGGCTGTGGCGCCGCAGGAGAGTCCACAGCGACACGGCGTTGAGAGGCAGACCCACGGCGATGACGGAGCCATAGACGGAGGCGTACGCCACGTTGCCTCTCGCTGGCCATGATTCATTGTGCATGCTGAGGTTCATGTCTACTAAACGATGCTCGCCGGCCGGCTTGTGACACGATGTATGTCACATATCTGCAAAGCTTGCTTCATAACCCCACTTTATCTAATGTTTGATCACACTTCACACGAAGATAACTGCTGTTGCAGGGAAATTACCAGGGGACTCTGCAGCACATTGATAAAATTAATTCTGCTGACGTTATGACGTTATGAGGGTAGTCAGATATTTTCTTGTGAGATTCCTCAATAATTCTCAAAGGATATAGTTGTACGCATTTTACACTAATCCTCAGTTTTTTCTCGTTGAGCGAAATGGCATGTAGCATACAGAATTAGCAGTATAGCATATAACAATTAAGATACAGGTTACAGAATCGCAACACAACATATGAAATACAACAATTAGGATGTAGCATACAGATTTAGCAACATAGCAATTAGCATATAGCATACAGAGTTAGATTGAAGAGTTTAGCTGGTCACATGCTTATTGGATGTGCACTAAGATGAAAGAAATTGAAATTAGCGATACGAGAGATGATAGAACAATTAGTGCATGGTTTCCAGAATTAGCAATATAACATAGCATCTAACATATAGCTTATAGACAAGGCAATGTAGCAATTGACATAACAACAAGCATGTATCTTACGGACTTAGCAATTCAGTTCAATTCAATTCAATTCAATTCAATTTTATTTGTATAGCGCCAAATCACAACAGAAGTTATATAACACATATATAACACAACAATTAGCCTGTGGCATACAGAATTGACAATTGCATGGGGCTAATATATTTTTGTCATGCCAAGATATATCTTTTCAATTCAGCAAAAAGATGAATCCTTATATTGTGCATTTTGCAAAAATGTGCTAAATAAAGCAGTTGCAGATTTCTGCGAGCCATATCTTAGTTTGAGCGAATTAACCTGCTATTTAAAGTTAAGCTGCACAGGAGAGGCTCGATGGGAGATTCCCCTCTGCATAGTAGGAACAGGGTGCAACACAGGATGTGGCTTCTTTAGCTCGATTAGCCGATTACCCAAAGGTGAGAATGTCAGCATGAAGATGTTATCATATGAGACTCTTGGTGGACCAACTCCCTCGTGGTGAAAATAATGCAAAGATTATAGACTCTTGAGTCTGTGATTTGCCTTTTCAGTTAAACATTGACTAATGGCCCTGGCCAGATAGATTGGTAATTTGAATTAATGAAAGGATGCAATGTCCGTGAAAATATCCAAATAACTGTCTTTATTGAAATAAGCAGGGGGTCATTTTGCGTCAGTCCAAATATATTTGCCATAATATATCTGTCCTTTTTGCTTACAAAATATTACACTTCTGGATTAATAAACCTAAATCCAACAAAAGATACATAAGCGATTATGTGTTGTGTTTTACATTCTTTGTTTTTTTCCCATCCTGAAAGATTCCAAAGGGAAAACAAAAGCTGACCTTTCAGATATCGCCATTGATAGCCATGAAAGCCAAATGGCACATTCATTTTTCTCCTTCAATTCTGTACATTAATCAGAGAGCATGGACATGAGTTCTTCTGCTCTGGACATGAACAGTGAGACAGATGAGATCAAATACTGCTGATCCTACCACCCAGAGTGACTCAGGTTGTGTGACATTTGGCTTTTTGTGAGGCTTAGACGGCCACAGAGGCTGTTGCTGAAACCGAGCCTGTGATACTCATGATACATGACACCCCCCGCCCCACACACACACACACACACACACACACACAGACACACTCAGTCAAACTCATGTTGTCTAATGCTGCACACAAAGCAGAAAAGGTCATAAACTGATCACGGTGGCCATATCTCATTACTTCCCCCAAATGATGCTGTACTTTCTCTGCCTCTCTCAAAATCGCACTTGGGCACATGCACGCATGCATGCACACACACACACACTTTATCTGGAGCTAACTGGGACATCAAATGCAGGTTGTAATGGCGGTGACACCTCATTAATCAGAGCTTCTGCCACCCGAGAGTATATAGAGGAGCCACACACAGCCCCCACTCAGGGTAAAGATGCTGTGTTCTATCACCCACTGCTTCCTTCTCCTCTGTCTCCTGAACTTCAGCACCTGTGGTGAGTTACAACACAGCAAACAACAAACAGGAGTTTTATTATGTCCATGTTACTACATTAGATGTCAAAGGGTAAAACGTTCCAAATCTCCAATTCTCCAATTCAAATCTTCCAATTCTCACATTTATTTCAGTATCCTTTGCAAAAGTAAACTGAAAAATGTGTAGTGAGCAAAATCGTTGGCATCACACAATTTTTCCAAAGCAATTTGGGCCGAAAGAAACTGTAAATTGAATTTGTTCTCATTTCTCATCATTTGTTCCTCGATGGCTTTTGGTACTTCAGACTGGTCGTAGTCATCTCTGATTTGGACAAGCTCTAGCAGGCTGAGAGGGGAATTGTCCCTCTACATTTAACCAATCCTTACCATTTAAGAGACAGGGGACAGCTCACTTAAGCCCCCAAGAATCGGGTAGGAATTTACTGCCTTGCTCAAGAGAATTTTCGCATCGCTCAAGGAGGAACCTTTCCACCAAACCAGCCACTGTCTGATTTTCAGACAGCTGCACTTCCTCTTCAGCCGAACCGCGATTGCTCTCTTTGGTCTGATTTTGAAGATGCTTCTCTGCTCTCTCTCCGTCTCGGGCTTTGTCGCTTTATCTGGCAGGCCGGATCCTGAGGAAGATTGAGGATGGAGTCCAGAAATTTCAGCTGGAGAGGGCCAGGCAATACTTCCTAACGCACACAGGCCACGCTCACCAGCTTGCTCCATACGTGACGGAGGGGAAGATTCTTCAGCCGCTGAGTCACTTTGACCGACGGAGAAGTGACACCTTTGCTCAGGTGAATGACAGCCAAGCTGCAACTAAACTGCCACATTTCAACCAACCACTTTTTGTTATTTATATCAATCTGCTAGAATCAGTGCAACGCTGAGAAGAACCAAACCATCAGCTGGAATCCAAACTGCACTCGACCCAGAAAAGCTGCACCCGTTATTGTGTTCATTATATTTTCCTCCATGCTCCCTGCAGAGGTTCTTTGTGAATGACGCGTACTGGCTTCCTGATGGACCCGTGTTCCTTTATGTTGGGGGAGAGGGACCCATCTCACAGTATGTTGTCCTGGCAGGTAGGATATCATGGAGCATTATCAGACTGCACAAGAAAAAAACAATGCAAACAAACAACAACAATAAAAGGAAACAATAGCATCTATCTACACTCTCCAATCCTCCTCATCCCTCTCCCAGTTGTCTTTGCTTCGTTATGTTTTGTTAATTTTTCCAGGAAATTGCTTGTTTTGGTGCCATGAACCAAAACGTTCCATTTCTAAACTGTGGTGTACCATTTTATTCCAGAATGATTAACACAGTTCAAAGATGTGAAGTTTTTTAAAAGTTCTTCCCTGGATTATTGCTTCCTGTTCATTAGCAGCCAAGGTGAAAATGAGGTGAAGAGGAAGCAGTTTCAACACCTAAATAAAATTTTTTTTTAAATCTCTCAATTTAATTCTAATAGAACCTTGCACTCCTTGTAATCAACCATCTACATAGAAAATCAATTGGCATTAGTGCTTTCAAAATGAGGCTATAAAAATGGCAAAAAGCGTCCTGCAGCGGGCGCCTTAGGTTGACCGAATTGCAACTATATCCATCTTGATGCTTCCCAGCAGGTGAAACATTGATTGATTATTTCATTTGTCCAATGAGCCTTAATAGAAATGGCCATCAAATCTGGTAATTTGTATGCTCTCTCTCTCTCTCTCTCTCCCTCTGTGTGTGTGTGTGTGTGTGTGTGCGTGCGTGTGTGTGTGTGTTTGTGTGTGTGTTTGTGTGTGTGTTTGTGTGGATGTGTGTGTGTGAATGTGTGGGTGTATGTGTGTGCACCTGCTGGGTTTTGTCCTCTCAGGTCATCACGTTGACATGGCTAAGAGACACGGGGCTCTCCTCCTGGCTTTGGAACATCGTTTCTATGGCGACAGCATCAACCCTGATGGCCTGGACACTGACTCCTTGGGAGACCTTAGCAGCCAGCAGGCGTGAGCATTGGCTCTGTTCCGTGTGTATGCGTGTGCGAGCGCGTGTGTGTATGACCTCCTCATCGCATGTGCCGAATCGCTTTCCTTACAACACAGTGACCAAATGAGTGATATGGGTGTGTGCATAAAATCTGGCATGTGTTATAATCTGATCCTGACATTTGGTCCTATGAGGACACCAGAGGTGTCCAAGGACAAAGCCTGACGGGCGCCACCCAGCAACACAACGATTGTGTCACTCTCGTCTTTCCTTTCCCTGCCTCCCTCCCTGTCTGTGTGCAACAGTGACACATCATATCAGTCCTGCTGCCTTTCAATGCGTTTTCCTACCTCCCGCCCGTCATGTCTCTCCCTCCTCGTCCCTCTATCTCCATGTGTGGGTGTTTAGAAGTCTGCAACCCAGCACACTAGTCTGATGAATTAAACCGAGTCTGACTGGTGCCCTTCGTTTCTTCCGGTACAGCCTGGCCGACTTGGCTGCTTTCCACCAATTCGTCAGCCAACGCTTCCATCTGAGCAGCAGGAACACCTGGGTGGCTTTCGGCGGTTCCTACGCTGGGGCCCTGTCGGCCTGGTTCAGAGGAAAGGTACACAACCCCGAACTATAATGACCGCTTGGAATCACGAGAAACAGAGCTCTTGTGCCAAATATTATCCTGAAATGACAGCGATGTGATCACCCCATCACAGAACATAAAGGACAAAGTCTGATAATTCAGTTTCAGCCTGCCTGTCTGGTTTGAAGCCTCTGCATTGCCTCTGCTCTTACGTGCTGTGGCGGCGCGATGTGCACCGACTGGAAAATTGGCATTCTAAGTGCTCCTCAAAGCCACAAAAAGGCTAGCTGAGGTTTGGTTGGTCAGCTGTAACTGAGTCATTGTGTACAACAGCAAGTGTTTGGACAGGTGAAACTAAAATGAATAACACATTGACGTGCATGCAGCTAATTGACAATGATGCTTTTGTGCTGCATTCATCACAATCTCATGTAACATTTCATTTGATACAGAAAGAGGCTATTCGAGCTCGCTCGTTTTGAGCAAAATTGACTTTGTTGGAGTGTGTCCGCTCAAAAACCAGGACGCATTCATCTCCAGCCGTGTCCTTATTTTGACAAGGATGCGGCTGTGTCCCTTTGTATCCAGTCAGTCATTTGTAGCTGCCGTGTCCCTCCCCTGTCTTTTCTCCCACAGTATCCTCACTTGGTGTATGGGGCTGTGGCCTCCTCTGCTCCCATCAGGGCCAAACTGAACTTCTTCGCTTACAACAAGGTGCACTCAAAGCGATTTTCTTGGCATCTACAAATTACTCGTGTAACATTTTGCTGTTCGATTCAGATGTGAAATAAGCATCCTTTCTCCCAATAATCTTCCCCCCTTTCAGGTTGTCGGTTTGAGTCTGAAGAATGAAGAGGTTGGGGGATCAAGTGAGGTGCGTTGGTAATGTGCCATTAAAATCCCACTGGTCTCGTCTGTGATGTTCCCCCTGCTGGTTCTTTGTGTTCAGTGTGTGGCTGCTGTTCGTGGAGCCTTTGCTGCGGTGGAGGCAATGCTGGAGCTTGGTAATGCATCTCAGGTGGCTGTGGACTTCAACTGCTGTCAGATCCCAAAAGATCCTGACGATCAGGTACCAAGATTATGGTTTATAAACAGTATTCTACCTGCGAATCCCTCGTGGAGAATTCAGAATCAGTTGTGACTCATCTCAATGATGATCAACAGCAGTTCTCCAATTCTCCAATTCACCAGTACCAGCAGTTTGTCCTGGAGAAAGTAATCCTCTTCCTTATATTTTCAGATGGAGCTGATGCAAAACCTGGCGGACATCTTCATGGGAGCAGTGCAATACAATGAGGAAGGGCTGCTCATGTCCATCAAAGAGCTGTGCTCCATGATGACCAGCCTGGGTAAGAAAGAGAAGCTGGACTCCTACAGCAGACTGGTCAAAGTGGTGCAGGTATAAGGAGCAAGCAGTTCACAAAGATGTGGTGCATATCTTACCCACTAGATGTCAGCATTGAGCTATTTACATGATGGACATGCCAATCCACTGGTACTGTGTACACTGCCCCTAATACTAACACTTCTATTATTACCACTACTACTACTGCTAACTACCACTACTACCACAAGCACTGCTACTACGACTGTTACTATGACTACTTCTTCAACAACTATGAAAACATCTTCTGCTACTACATCATCATCATCGTCAATCATTCTGTGACAGCAATGTCAAAAATAAACCAAACGGTGGTAGTACAAATAATAACAATGATTAAGAACACAAGAAGAATATAAAGACAAAGAGGGGGAAGAGTTGATGGGTCTGAAGACTCCCTCTTAAAGCAAAATTGAGGAGAAGATTGACAGATTGTGATCATTCATTCTCTGGATTCACTTCTCCCAAAATGCACTCCCCTGTCTCTCTTTGTCTCTCTCTCTCTCTCTTTCTTTGTGGGTGAAGCTTTACCATTCCACCACTGATGAATCCTGCCTTGACATCTCTCATGAGCGGACATTGAAGGATCTGATGGACACGACCCTCCACTCAGCCAGGACAGCAGGGAGACAATGGCTTTACCAGACCTGCACAGAATTTGGCTTCTGTAGGACTGGCACAGATTTGTACTCACACTGTGCGATGCGGCTTCCTATCCATGACCTAAATATATTTTCGCATGTACAGATGAGACTTGTGAGGACGCCAGTTGCCTGTTCTCCAAGATGATGACTCTGCAGTCACAGACCAAGCTCTGCGCCTTGGTGTTTGGCATTTCCCAGCATTCTTTGCCCAGACACGTTGCTTTCACCAACACATACTATGGAGCGGATCAGCCTGGCACACACAGAGTGCTTTACATCAACGGTGAAACCATGTAGCTCGGCCGCTTGTGACAGAAGTGCAGAAATTTTACTCTGAGTTTCATCCCTCAGGTGGAATCGACCCCTGGCATGAACTATCAGTGGTCCAAAATGGGACAGATGATGAGGAGCGGGTTATCTTCATCAGGGACACAGCTCACTGCGCTGACATGAGAATGGAAGGCGTCGCTGACCGCTCCTCCGTCAGAAGGGCCAGACAGGTACCAGCACTCACTGAGCAAAGAACTGTAAACTAGGACCATCATGATCTTAATGCATATGAAAAATTCATTAAATCGATTATTCTTTTTAATTTTCATACTTTTACCATCTATCTATTATTTTCGCTGACATTCATACTAGGGATGTCCGATATTTTTTGCCGATATCCGATATGCCGATATTGTCCAACTCTCAATCTACCGATACCGATAACAGCCGATACCGATATGTGCGCCGGTAAACGCGTCAGGAACGCATAGACACTATTTCGGTGTAACGCAAGCATTATTGTATTTTCATTGGTTTTTATTTTATCGGTTTTAAAGCAAAACAATCCGATACCGATATTACATTTTTATGCTACTATCGGGCCGATAATACCATCGATAATAACCATCTCTAATTCATACCTATCCTCAAACTTATACTTATTCAAGATAAGTATATACTGTATGTGGCTGTAGGCGTGTGTGTGCATTTAAATGGCAGTGTATGTGATTGGATGGGGGCCCTGATATGCATCAATGTTACCATCAATATTATCACTACTGTCGTTGTTAGAATAGAATAGAATACTTCTAATGTCATTGTGCAGCACAACAAATAATTTTGGCACAAAGAAAATTATGAGATCGTCACTATCACTTTTAACATCACTATTACCATTCACCATCATTCTGGTTTGTTTGTTTCTTTGTACATCACTTCTGAGTTGTTTTGTTCAGCAGTTTAATCCCTGGACAATGTCTCTGCATTGTGTGTTCATCAGGGCATTGAGACCTGTGTGGCTCAGTGGTTAAAGATGGCGGCCATTGAGGCTTTGCAGAGGAGACGCTGACCAAAGCTTGACGGTGTGCCTGGATCACCACCTTTTGATTGTGTTCCATGAGTGAATTCTCCTATTCTTTGATCAAATTGTGAATGTTTATGTAATGACAGCGTAAACTCTTTTAACTCTTTTAATCCCTGAATGCATAACCTACCAATACCTACGCTCTTCCACAAGTGTGGTCATTTTTGACCCCAATTAAATTTCCCCAAATATTGGGAATTTTCTCAAAATTAATGAAAACATAAATAGAGAAAAATGTTGCTTCATGTCACAAGCATGTTTGATGAGGAATACCTCGAGTGTGAATATATTACAATTTTTATTCATAAAGATTTTGAAGAATAACAACCCCTGTGGTCATTTTTGACCCCACGTATGCATCTGAGGGTTTGATACACAGCCAGTAGTATTTCTGAGGTCTTTTGGGACTCATTTCTGTCATAACCATGCAACACCACTAGGTTGCGATGTTGCTGTGCCCATGAGGTCAATCTCTCGCTCCACACGGTGCTCCAAAGCCACACATGCCTCATCCTATCTCTGACTTCTTCGCTCCCCCAATATGACGTCCTCGCACATTTGATTGTACTTCAGGATCGAGAGTGTCTTTGACACGCTGCCTCGCTAAAAAAAGAAAGAAAGGAAAAAACAAACGAACCGAAAAGGGTTTGTTAATGTTCACCCTAATTTGTACACAAATGAAACATAATTTCCCTAAAGACCCGTTACCGTTTACTGCAGGCGCATGTGTATTAAATGCTGTGGTTGTGTGTGTGTGACAGTAAGAGGGAGATTGTGGGGAGATGCAGAGTGTCTGTGTGAAACGGCCGAGGAACCACCAGTTGTCCTGAGGCCATCTGTTTCCTCATAGGCTGAGGAGAGGGAATGTGTATGTGTGTGTGAGTGTGTGTGTGTGTGTGTGTATCTGTGTGTGACCCTCTCAGTGGGGGGGTCAAAAGTAGGAGGTCACGACCCTGCTGACCCCGTGGGAGTGGAGATCATCAATCAACTGGAGGCTGGACAGAGCAGCAGGAGGGGACACACTCGCGCACACAAGGACACACAAGCGAGCGCGCGCGCACACACACACACACACACACAGACACACACACACACACACACACACGCACACACTCACATACTCACGCACACACACCTCCATTCAGATAGTGTAATGTAAATTTTACTGTGAAACAACCTTATAATGCCATGAGTTAGATTTACGACCTGCAGAGTGAACGAAAAGACTGTGGACAGATTTGTACTGGTATACATAAAGATGGCACCTGATGTCATCCTCACTCATTCACACTTCATTCACACTTCGAAAACACACCCGTGGTTAAATAAACGTGTCTAGATAAATAAATGGGTCTCTTGGCACATTTTCTGCCAATTGGGTGAGTATGTTTTGTTTGGTAACATGGATGCTTTCTTACTCAAGGAAAGGTCACAGATGCTATCACACATACACACACGGACGCACACACGTTTGCGCGCACACACACATGCACGCGGACACATAGTCAAAAACTTAGTGAGCAAACCAAAGCATCTTTTTGAGTACAACCACATCGATATTATACCCTTTCTAATATCTGCTGATCTCTTTCCCATTGTAAATGCACATACACACCCGAACACGCCTCACTCACACACACCCGCTGAAGCGCCCATGCAAATGTTGATGGGAGGAGTATGAAAGGAGGGAAGACACACTGAAGGCTTTTTTTCACTCCTTGGCTTCGACATTTTGCTGTTTCTAACATTTGCCGATCTCCTTGCCATTGTGAATGAGAACTGACCCCG
>OMPJ01001506.1:7155-22929 GCA_900312935.1 Carapus acus
TGACGCAAAGATGCATTCTGCCCTGTTGATGTTCCAGTATGCTTAACCCGCCGAGAAAAACGATCTTACTGAAAAAGAAAAAAGAAGAAATGCAAAAACTCAACACACTGTCAGAAAGAGTTGTGCGTCTTGTGATGGTTGGATGTTTTGCCTATGCAGGAGGCGAGCAGTGTACAGCGTGAAGCCGTTCTTCTTCTTCTTATGATTGCTATTATATTATTTGTTTGCGATGCGCACTTTTTCCGTGACCCCTTCTCTGACCCTTACAAGAAGCACTTCCTCTCCCCGTTTTCCAACGCCGACCATCGCAGGCTTGACCTTTAGGCACTGGAGCTGATCGGACGCTGTACTGTATCCATCCATCCACGAGCAGCAGGTGCTACCGGTTTGTCCAAAGCCCCATCAGACCACCCAGAGACCAGAGTCAAGGCGTGGGTCCGTGACCTGGTCGCAACCTCAGGACAATCCAACAAGCCTGTGTCCAGCCCAGCACGCGAGTCTGCCAGCCAAGCCCCTGATGGTTTGCACATATTTGGGGCTAAGTCTATCTAATTGCGTTGAGAAGTGGGGGTGAGATGGGGTGGTCGCTGCAGCCAGAGTTTGCCCCGCTCCTTTTCCACCCAACAATATCAATCTCGTGCTGCTCCGAGCTTGCATTAACACACACACACTGTCCTTTTGCCAATACTCGCCAAGATCAGTGGACAGCAGTGTGTTGCCAGCTGATCCCAGCCAACCTCCCCCACTTACTCTCACTGTCAGATCGCAGTCCAAACTGCAGCATTTGCTGCAGGGTGAGAGAGTTTGGCTTTTTTTTTTCTTTGTTAAATTTTTTGGTTTTCTTTTTCTTTTTGATGAAACATTGGTCCATAAATGTTTTATATTTTGTACATTTGTATGTAACATATCATGTAAATAGACAGAGACAGTGATTTAACTCATCTGGAAGATTTTGTAGTCTTTGTAAAGCCCTAATAAATGGTATTTGGTGTCACTCAAGCAATGTGTGTGTGTGTCCAAAATATGCACAGACGGGAGGACAATATCAGACAACATCCATTATGTTGTTTTCTTTGTTGAATCCGATAATGTTTATGTATGGCACTTTATATTTGGCTACATGCCGGTTATACTCGACAATGCACCAAAGCCCTCGTTTCATCAATTGAATAAAAATACATAATATGCTGTATAAGTGTTTGGCATATAGGTATTTGTAATGCTAATGGTAAAGCTGCAGGTTGCAAGTAATTTCCGGACGAGAAAAATCTAATTTGTTCCAATAAAACACAATGTAATCACGAAATCGAAAACCATCAAAATTCCTTTACACGTACACCATTATCGAAAATACACACAGGTATTTCCATCGATACACGAAAGAAATCATCGACATGTATACAGCACAGATGTATGACATGGCCACAACACTACTCTAGTTTTCTTGTAGACATTTGCGTCATTTCCGTTTTATGTTGAAGGACTCTGATGACTCCTCGTGATTTCCGCTGAAGATCCAAATCCAAACATGGCGCCAGCTGCGACTTCACCGTCGTCGGACTCGGAGGAACTGAAAGCATTTTTAAATAGAGGAGCAGCTGTGTCTCTGCCCAAGCACTCATATTGGTTCGATTTCTGGGTATTTGTGCTGTTTGATATCGCTTTAGTCCTCTTCATACATTTCATCGTTCCGTAGGGCGGTAAGTTCCTTCCTTCCTCCCAACTTCCATGTTCATGTCGTCGAATGTGTCAACAGAAATGTGCCAAAGGCTTCACGTTGGACACTCGCTCTCTGTGAATGCCTTGAATATCTCTCTACATGGATAGACTGATAGATTAATAATCATCAATGACACATACAACATTAAGTAGGTTTTAAACGTCGCCGTTTTCATTCACAGTTCCGCATAACATGGATCTGAAGTGCTGCTCCACCCCAGCTACCATGGTTTCCTAAGCAGCTTTGGCTGACACTCACCCGACGCTTTTAGGTGTCACATCTCAGGTTCCCTGGCTTGGAAGATGGCCCGGAAAACTTGAAACGCACTCTGTCTTCATTCCATCTGCGGCATTCAAGCAGTTCATTCTGTGTTGCTCTTGTGTTGCCAAGACTGTGAGAGGCCTGTCTGTGTGAGTGGATGGAAGGATTCATTGTGGTCATAGCGCTGTCAAGGTGCTACGATATTATGAGGATGAAATCATCAGGACCAAGTTGTACCAGATTTGACTGTGATCGGATATCCATTTATTATCCTAAATGAAGGAGTTGCAGTCTTAATGTACAGTTTTTCCTTAAGTGTTTTGCTCTGTGCGTATAAATGATGTGTTTAGCGACGTGACTCTGGAAAGAGTGGGAGTTGTCTCTTCAGAGACGGTGACAATGTGCAATAAATGTGTTGCAAATAAAACATTTTATCACTGATGTGAGTTTTGTATTTGTTTTCTTTGCCTGACCTGTTTAAACTACTTTCAGCACCTTTGGTTACGCCACCCTAGTCTTGTTACCATGATTTTATTTGGGCATTTATTTCTTACGACCATTACACTTCTCGGCCGTTAATGCTGCAAATGATGCAGCACTAATGGGCAGTTGTGACAAAAAAAAACGTTGCCAAAAGAACACCGAGACTCAAAAACGCAAGAGTGTTGTTATACACTGTCATCGCGTACCCGTGCTCTTATCTTGGAAATTCCTGTGACCCGGTATAGTGTTTCCGGTAATGGATCCTGTGCAGCTGCATTTGCTAAGAAAAGACGTGACTAAGTTTATAAAGTGAAAGTTGACACATGTTGACAATGGAAACGGTCGTCGGCTCGTGTCGGGTGGAGAGCACAGGTCACTGAAACGGGGGCATGAGATGTTTATATCCGCAAATCGTTAAAACAGTTAGCATGTATAGATAACCGTTTTAGCTCAGGCTAACAACAACAACCTAATGGATTGCGGCTTTGACATACTCGTCAGTGCAACGTATGTGTGTGGATTCAGGACAGACAGATTCATCAATTCCTGACTGTCTTTCCCGCATCTGTGGCGTAACAGTGACGTAGATGCAGACATTTACACGGGCACTGATGAAAAGTAATGAAGTGATTCAACATTAAATAGTGCCTTAAGCACCACAACCTCGCTTCTTTGTGTCAAATTGTCTGGAAAAAAAGCTTGGTAGGCAACAGACATTCAAGTGACATTACCCGTTTGAATGTACTTAATTGACAAATACATAAGTTTAGGTACAAGCTTGTCAAATATTCTTTTGACTTGGAATTGTGGGCTGCTCACAATCTTGCATAAGTGAAGCTTGGTGACTGACATCATTGCTGCTCGTCCAGGTGTCTTCTTACCATTGTCATCGTTACGACTGCTCGTACCTCCACTCCGGCTCCTTTCAGCTGCCATGTGGCAAGTTGCGCAGCAGAAAGAGGTTCCGGACTACGAGAAGCTGGAGGAGTTTGTGGCACTGGTGACGGCGATGGTCCCAGACCTGCTGGAGCCGAAGCAGAGGGCTAAGCTGCTCTTCTGCCTGAGAGCGAGGGTGAGCCACAGGCCTCTGTGAGTGATGTCGCAACGCACTATTATGCCGCACTTTCCAGAGGCCCTGAGTGCATTATTTTCCATCTGTCGTCAGATGATACTCGAGTTGTGCAGAGATGAGGAAACAGCTGATGCCTTACATGTGCAGCCACACCTGGACCGGATTCACCCACCAGGATGCAGCGGGGTGAGTCTGAGGTCTTTTCTATTCTATATATTTATTTATGAACTTTTCTGTTCCTTTTCAGCTCTTGAGTAAGAGTAACTGTAAGTTTAATCAACACCTGTAATCAATTAAGTGTTACACTTTTTGATTGTAATTGGATATTTCTTGCAATGTACTCTAATGTGAATCATTAGGAACATGTTTGTGTGTTTTTTTTCTCCCTCAGAGTGGTGATGCAGCCGTGGATGCCGGCGAGACCATCTTCGTGGAGCTCATCCAAACCATCCTGGGTGACCCAGCAGAGAGGGAGCACTTCTTCCAGGCACGAAACAGCCACACGTCTAACGAAATTGTCTCGTGAAGGAGATTGCTGCCATTCCCGCTGAGGTTCCCCGCCAGCAGCAAATTTTGCCGAGCCCTGGATAATTTCATTTTGTCACGGGAAATGCTCCTCATCCCCATTTTGTCTCCGTGTCTCGGTGGACCAGGAGATCTTCCCTGAGGAATATGGAAAAAACTATGATGCGGAAATGCAGCTGCTGATTTGGGAGTTCCTCTCCAAACTGGAGAAGCTCCTGCCTGTGCCTGACCTCGCTCAGGTGAGACTTTTGTCCTTTCAAGGTTACAAATGGGAGCAATGTAATCAGAATAGGGATCTTAACTATTATTTTGTCTATTCAGAGGATCATGAAAAGGGTGTCTTTCTCGGGAATGATAAGGTTTAGGATGATGACCTCGAGCATCTCCATATTTCCAGCGTTGCACAGGATCACTTTCCTGTTGATACAATGACACTCGTATCTGACTGATGCGCTTTGTTTTGCTGTTTCCATGCACAGACTGTATCCTGGCTTACCACTGGCCCCTCCATCCTCAACGACTGCTTGCACATCATTTCCAACCCTGACGACTTGAAGTTGCTCCTGCAACACCACGAAAATCTGGAGGACTTTAGCACACAAAGTAACCGACAACAACAACAACATCACACTCACACCAACTCAATAAGGAGGTGTCATTGTCATCATCTCTGTTACTGTGGAGTGTGTGAAAAGCATTGTAATGGGTTTATTTGTACAAATTTGTCTCTTAAGTTGGCAGTAATTCCCCTCTTGCTTTTGTTTCATGCAGGTAGCAAAGTGGCGATGTCCACTCAGGTCTTCGCCTGCACCGAGTGTCCCTTCTCCCACATGCAGGAGTCGCAGCTGCTGCAGCACATAGAGTGTAATCACCCCAATCACCAGCAGAGGGCCGCTGAGGCCGAAGCTGCCCCCAAGAAGAAAAAGACCCTCCTACCCCCTTTTCCCAAACCCTTCCCCATCCATGACCGGCCCGTCCCTAATACCTGCCACGAGTGCGGCAAAGTCTTCGCCCGGGCTGCTGACCTGACCCGGCACCAGCGCACCCACACAGGCGATCGCCCGCACACCTGCCTGGAGTGCGGCAAAGCCTTCAAGAACTCGTGGGACCTGTCCAGACACCAGCGCGTCCACAGCGGGGAGCGTCCGTTCCTCTGCCCACACTGCGGCAAAGCCTTCACTCAGACCGGTTCGCTCAAGCTGCACCTGGAGCGGACCCACTGCGGCCTGGCCCGGGACTTCACAGCAGAGGTGGTGGTCATGGTGGAGGAGGAGGAGGAGGACGCACGGGCGAAGCATGGAGGCCACTACCACTGCCAGAAATGCGGTGCCAGGTTCCACAGCATCCTGGAGCGTCTGCGGCATAGGCAGAGCCACGCGGCCCATCGCCAGTACAAGTGCCCGCAGTGCGAGAAGGTGTACGGACGGGCGTCGGACCTCAAGCGGCACCAGATGAAGCACAGCGGGGAGCGGCCCTTCGCCTGCGAGTGTGGGCGGAGCTTCACCCACACCTGGCTGCTGAACAAACACAGGCGGGTGCACAGCAGGGAGCGCCCCCACCCCTGCTCCACCTGCGGCAAAAGCTTCACCCAGCCGCAGATCCTCAGCAGGCACCTGCTGACCCACGGCGACCGGCGGCCCTTCGTCTGCGCCCACTGCGGTAAAGGCTTCACCCAGCTGGCCAGCCTGACCCGGCACCGGAGGACCCACACGGGCGAGAGGCCGTACCCGTGCCGGGCATGCGACAAGACTTTCCTCACGCACGGCGAGCTGGCGAGGCACCTGCAGAGCCACAGCAGCTCGAGGCCCCACGCCTGCCCGCAGTGCCCCAAGAGCTTCAAAACCAAGCGCAGCCTGGGCGAGCATCTGCTCACACACTCGGGAGAGCGGCCCTTCTCGTGCCCGCGCTGTGGGAAGAGGTTCGCCAAGTCCGCGTCCCTCGTCCGCCACAACCTGACACACACCGGGGAGCGGCCGCACCAGTGCGCCCAGTGCGGGAAGACCTTCCTGACGTCAGGGGAGCTCCTGCTGCACCGCCGCACACACACGGGGGAGAGGCCGTACCCCTGCTCCCTCTGCCAGAGGAGCTTCAGGTGCTCCTCCGACCTCGGCATCCACATGAGGACGCACACGGGGGAGAAGCCACACAGCTGCGCCCTCTGCAGGAAGAGCTTCTCCACCACCTCGCGGCTGAAGAGGCACAGCCGCACACATGCGGGAAAAGACATTTGCGTGGACGTATAGCCTGAAAAATCTGCATTACACCACATCAAAATCAGTGTCATGGGGAATTTGGCGTCTGTCCCCTTACAGGGATTTTTTAATAAAGTGGTCAAATACAACTTGTCTAAAATCAGTTGTTGCTCCAAATTGTAAATGTGTTGATTCTCAATAACCAAACAGGATTTTTATAAGCCAAGTCAAGTATGGAGTCTGTTTTCCTGATCATTGATTTAATCACAATGCCTGTTTCTTGTTTGTCCGGTTGGCTCGGATATTCGGTCACCATGATTTTTGGCTTCTCTATCTGTTGTCTATAAATTGTGGTCCAATTTACATATGTGGAAGAAATTACCAACAAATGGGCTTAGGTGCCATCCTGGTCCCGACAGCTACGCAACTGATATCAAATGCTAATGTTAAAAATGTTCTCAATGTCCATAATATCTTCTTTCAGAGCCTTCACGAGGCCTTGCATGAAATGTTGGTGGGACGTATGCTTAGTTTTTTATTTTGTTATTTTATGCGATTCAATATCATATTCATTTGAATCTGTATTTGTTTATGTGTACCTTTTAGTCAACATCATTTCACATTGTTTGTTTCACATTTATTCCTATTAGCATTATTTATAGATGTATTTTGTTTAATTTTATTTTTATTTTATGTGAACGACTGGTAAGGAACCCTTTCTTCTTCAGTTATATCGTGGGAACTTGTGAGCAGCACCAGATGCAGTGTCGCCGCCATGTGACGAAAATCGGTAAAACAGGAAGACTGACGCTGAAATAGTACAGTCGAGTCGAGTCAAATTAATTTTTATCATTCCAAATCGTACATTTTCATGGATTTAATAACCGATGTTAATTTCAATGTGATTACAAGTCAAAATATGGACATAAGAAAAACCTACTGGAGTGCTGAAACCATCACAGAAGTTATCAAGTTATTGCACAATCAATATTCTATTTACTTTCGTCTAAATCAGAATTACCTCTTCACTTTCACTTGATTTTTCTGAAAAACGCGTGACTCCTTTGCAAAATTCGACTGAAAAGCGAATTGCATTATTTAAAAACCAAAGGTGACGGGCATCCCAAACACAGGGTCCACCTTAGCTCTGCTAACCTTCCTAATTCAGTCGTGCAAATCCACGCTATTTACATGTATTTGTTTAAAAGTACGAATCTTGGGCTTCGATTGCTGAAACAACAACTGAGCCGATAATTCCGTGCCTTTGTTTGGGTCATAAATGAGGTGAACACCCCTGCGTGTGGAATGGTTTTCCCCGTGTGTTCGTAGGAACGAAAGACCTCCACAGTGACAGAAACAAACAGCCTCGGGACCCTGCCGTCTATCGTCGTGGACAAGTTATTTTCGGAGGCTGTCTCTCGTTTCAGAGACCAGCTTGAGGTAATTTACTGCCTGTATTACCGTCTCATTACACTGTTTGGATTTTCGCGTTGTTCGATATCCTCTGAAGTTTAAAGTTGTCAGAGCTTGCTGTGTCGTCTCGGGTTTTTGAAGCATTTCTTGATTACGTGGGTCGATTTTACGCTGGGTAAATGTTGTAACCAACGAAGTTGTGGGGGTATGTAACTGTAGACAGATATTTAATTTTACAGCAGGCATTCAAAGTTGACCTAGGGATGTGATTGGTGGCCAGTTTGTGATAGTATACTGTATAATTTGCGTGACATACTACCTAGAGCTATTTTAGAGTACATTATTAGAGTACATTATTATTGCTGTAAAAATGACGGCATTGTGTCCTTATCAAGCTTCAGTGACCACAACGTTGACAGACCTATACAAATCCTCCCTCTGCCCGTGTGAGCTGCATGCCATTAGTTGAGTTTTGTTGTTTTGTTGTCCTTAGTTTGCATGGACTTTAAAGTACAGTACGTGATGCATTGATGTACACGGATGGTCTTGTTTTGTTCTGCAGCTCTGGTCACGTGTACTAAGCTCTGACGAGTGTGTGGTCATCTATTATCCACGTGAACATCGTTGTAACCAAAGATTGTCCTTGTTGGGATGAGTGACACGGCCTCTTGGCCAATCAGCGGTGGGCTTGTGAGCTAAGGCCCGCCCATGTTCTTTATACTGTTTTGTTTACATCCCACCGTGCACCACATAGGGTTGCTCTGCACCAAAATTTTGCAATTCGCTACCTTGGGTTGACAACACTCGGCCTCCCTCCTGTCGAATGCGTACAAATAAATGCATTTCACCTACTCGCTCAAATGAAATGAGTTATTACGGCATTTTAAAATTTGCCACTCTTGCCAATGAGGTCTCCTTTAGTCCAACTGACAATGTCACCGAAGGGGAACTGGCACAAAGAAGCTTCAGCATCCCTCACTCAGACAGTGCACAGACTGTTAATGCAGTCTCCCTATCCTTATTTTTTCCTCAGCGTTTTCAAGAAATTGAATTCATCAAGGGAGAGATTTATTCTCTTGTGTCAAGTAAGGGCAGTGTAATTCATTAACCGTAAAGGACCCCAGGGATTGTGCTTCTTTTCCCGGAGTGGAGCAGCTCAAATACCTAATAAAAAACGGTGGAGGGAGCTGTGGGTGATTTTCCGTGGCCTTTGCCAAATTTGTCTGCAAAAGCAGTCAGAAGTGTGCACCACTGCTGTTCTGTTATACAACACACCCTATTTGTCAACAGTCTCAACAGTCAGTTGCTTACGTAAATTATTTGTCTTTTTTTGTGGTCTATTGCATTTTCTGTCTCAGTAGGAGCAGTTAAGGTCAACTAGGATGTTGACTCAGTTTGAGGTCAGCCAGACTACAAAATTTTTTGTTGCAACACTGACTTCTTTGTTGACACTCCACTGGAGTGCAGAAAGATGGAATGACCTCCACCATCCTTTGTCCCTTCATTATAATTGAATTACCATGGATCACTTCCATATGAAGTGTTTTTGACATCGTATGATGTTGCCATATCCCGTATCTTATTGTGTTATTGACCTGTTATCCACACCGGGTCACTTGCTTTACGCTCATGACCCCTGGAAATGTCAGAAATGCAGACGCAGAGTATCTACACTGAGAGGCATTAGAGTGGACGAGCCTGATGGTGGGAGGCTATATTTGCTACGCAGAGATGTCACTTGGCCTCTGCTCCCCCCACCCATTTCCTCTTGAGCTATCTTTAAACCAAAAGAGCTGCAAAGAGGGAGTGTATCTTTCTTTCTGACAGTAGATAACTGAGTGCAGGAACAGGAACACCCCGTTTCACCCGGCAGATATTTAAGTACTGAAGATTATGGGCAACCTTTTTCCCCTTAAGCTGCCATAGCGATCAAATTGTGCCTGTGTGCTGTAAATTCCAGGTGTTCATGATGAAGGAAAAAAAAGTGACAGCAGAGACATGAATGTAATTGGATCTTGTTGACAGTTGAGAGGCCCATTGTTGTCCCACGCTGACCAGCCTGAAAGCCGTCCCTTTGTCCTCAAGGAAAACTCTCTGTTTTCCGAGTCGTTGGTGGACATGTTTGTGTTTCTGTCTGTGTCCAGGTTACGGATTCAATCTTTAAATTTCAACAAGAACTGCATAGCTTCCCTGGCAACAATCGCAAAAAAATCTATATGATTTTTTTCCTGTGACGTCGTAACTTTGTCGCTTAGATGACATCAGTTGTATTGTGGGATTAATGACATCAAGTTTGCTTACTTAAGTTGCGTCCAAGTGAGAATCAGCTTTGGGAGCATCAATCTGATTCTGTCATTCACAACAGTTTTTTTTAACTGGTTCAATAGACTGAATTTGGTAATCATTTATTGCTGATTAAACATTTAGAAGAAAACCATTTATTATTGCTGTGAATGTGACAAATGCTTCTCGCCAGGTTTAGAGGAAGAAACGAGAGGTGCCGCCGCAATCGTCTTATCGCTGCCAATCTATACTCTAGCTCTCTCCAAGAGGTATTGTTTGCCTTTCGTGTTGTATTTCCTTTTGGAGCGGGCAGGCAGATGTCGCTATCAAATTTACATGACAGTTGGTGGAGTGGGCCAGTGTAAAAAAGGATCAAGCCAGGAGGTGTTGAAGTGGTCCCTCTCCTTGCAGCTTTGACCCAAGATGCCTCTAAACGATGAGCGGCCCACTTCCACATCTGGCGGGGAGGACCAGGGTAGCGATGTGGAGTCTTCGTCCGACCGGTGCGACAGCATGACGTCCCATAGCGACGTTGAGTGCTCTCGCTCCAGCTTCACCAGCAGTGGGTCCAGCAAGCACGGCACGCCTTCCTGTGAGTTTGACCCCACAATTAGTTTTTGTCGTTGTTGCTGCTGCTCTCTGTCTTTTTTTCTTTCTTTTTTTACCATGAGCCAAGTGATTACAAAGGGTAATATTTTATTCATATCTGGTCCACACAGCGAGTCCACCCAGGATCCTAACTCTGGATGAGGTGATGGCTGCTGCCCAGGATGTAATCAGTCTTAAATTTGCCCACGAGATCATCATGAACCGCGACGTGTCCGTGGACCCGGCTAACCTACCTCAGAACAGGTACGTCTTTACTGTTGCGTCTCTCGTGATTATTCATCGTTTGACAAGCAGTCCAAGTGTCAAAGAGTATCAGGCAACAGTGAAGAACGGCTACACATATTTTTTAGTTTATTGAAGATGGTCCGAGATAACATTCACAAAGCCTTCTGGGACATCCTGGAGGCGGAGCTGAATGAGGATCCGCCTCAGTATGAACAAGCCATCAAACTGGTGGAGGAGATCAGGGAGGTCAGCTCACACACTCCTGTTGAGACAGACGCCTTTTACCCTCAGTGCATCAGACTCATCTTCACTTGCCCCTTTTACCCATCGGTAGATCTTGCTGTCATTCCTTAACCCGGGTGCGAATCGGATGAGGACCCAGATCACAGAGATGCTGGACGTGGACCTGATTCGCCAGCAGGTGGACAAAGATGCCGTGGACATCCAAGGGTTGGCGTCCTCCATCATCAACACTATGGGAAAGATGTGTGCACCATGCAGGGACGAGGAGGTGAACAAGCTGCGGAAAAGCACGGACAAGGTTGTTCCGCTGTTCAGGTAAGTTATGTCTGACTTGTTTAAGTCAGTTGATCGGATGGCAAACTGCAAGGACAATAAACTTTGGACATTACGCACTTAATGTTTTCTCACGCTAGAGAGATCTTTCGTGTGCTGGACCTGATGAAGATGGATGCCATCAATTGTGAAATAGACTTTCTGAGGCCCATGCTGCAGAATATGAGTGTGGAATGTGAGAGAAGCTTGTTCCAGCGAGTTTTAGACAAAACGCCCAGTAAGTCTTTTTCTCACGCTCTCAGCAGTTTTGGTGGTACATGATGTTTACGGTTGGTGAAATTAGATGGACAGGGACAGGACGGTAAGCACATTACTGCGACAAACATAATCTGCCATTTTATTGAAACTTCTCCTCAGGCGCCCTGACACACACCACCGCCTGGATCAAAGCGTCGATAGAGGAGCTGCTTCTGGCCTCGCACTCCAACCTGGGTCAGACCAGCAGCCCCGAGAAACAACACAGAGCTCTGCCTGGGCCCATCCAAATCGTTGGTAACGCCTTTCTCCACATCCTGACATGGGACAATCAGCATCCTCTGCCCGAGGTGAGTGTACCCAGACCCTGCCCCGATAAGTGACGCATCGTTTGACTGTAAAATATCGGCTGTTATTGTTGTCTCGCTTAGACCCTGATGACTCAGGAGATGCATCTGCGAGAGATCAAGAGTCAGCTGCTGCAGTACCAGGCAGTCAATGAGGTGCTACTAATCGTCCACAGTACCGTTGGGGGGCCGATACAGGGTCTCTCCTCCCTGAGCGAACGTCTGAAGAGGATGGCCAGTGTTCTTCTCGATGGCATGCACAGCCCGTGGGTTCCCTGTGTTTTTCCACCTCAACCTCCACCATATATCAGCCGCTACACTTTGCACTTCACAGGCTCCTCTTTTCTGGCATCTTTAGGCGCTTTAATTTGGAAGAGGCCTTGCGTGGTGCCAGTGAACAGATCTGTTGTGAGCTGAACAAGTCTTTGGCGGAGAGGGATTACCCCGCCCTGACCCCGGCCCTGCAGAGCACCCTCACCGGACAGATATGCAACATCACCCAGTCGGACAATCCCATCCGCACTTTAGTTGGTAAGGTGCCGTTTGTGACGACGCGTCGCTCGTGTGGCTTCCTCATTGAAAGTCCTCTCATCTCTTGTTTCTCTTGCAGAGGATCGTGTGCAGCAGTATCTAAAGATTCTGGTCTGCGATCCAAAGCCCCAAACCAAGCTTGAACAAGTACCTGCAGGCCTCAGCGCCATCAAGCCCGAGCTGATGTCTCTTGGAGCGAAGTTTGCCTCCCTGGTCAAGTACAACATGAACACCTACGGACCTTTCTACATGGACATTATCAAGAAGTTGATGTTCAGCAACAGCCCCGCGGCTCCAAGCCCTCCTCAGGACACCGCTCAAGACTCTGTCACCTCCTCTTAAAACAAGCGCACATACTTTTAAAATGGCTGAAATAAGGGAGGTAGAGTACTACTGGTAACAGCCTAGCTCGAGCTAAGCTTAGACTGCTTAGGCTTATATTTCAAAAATATTGGTGTTTTAAACAAGGGATCCTTGTAAAAAAGAAAATGAACCTTGAACATAGTTTGGCTATGAGCTGTTATGTTGAGCTGCTCGCAAGGAAAACAAGCCTCAATTCTCCCAGTATGAGAGCAGCAGCAATGGTGCAATGTGTAGATGCCACATTTGTTAATGTGACCTCGTTGTCCTTTTGTAGAGAAGCTGCAGATGTTTAACCAAACACATTTGACATTTGCTTCAACAGCAGCTTATAATGTGGTGGTGCACATTGTTTTTCTGGGTAACCTTGAAGCCGCCCCTGGAATTTTGTAGCATCTAAAGATGCAATGGAAGTTTTCATACCTGACAACGACGGGGCTACAATCTTGTCTGAAATGCTACATGCTTGTCTAGGAAAGAGGAGGAAATGTCGTCCCTCACGTTTATATGGAACAAATCTGAAGCTCTAAATGAGAAGCTGTATATAGAATGCATTATTAGGTACTGTACACCTACATTTTGTAACACAATAACAAAAGTATGTCATTGTGCAGCACCCAAACGTTGACGTGCCATCTTTTTATTTCAAAACTATATGAACAGTGGAATCGGCTCACTCATCTCTTATCCACTGCTTATTGATCCCCTCCACCTGTTTTACCTGAAGCTCCTCCGATGTTGTGGATATGTATAACCTTTGGAATATTTTTTGGAAGGTAAAGAAATGTCTGCATGATTATGTGTCTGTGCTGGGTTTGTGTTCATTTAGTTTTTATTTGAGTAGCTTGATTATGTGTCATAAGTTGGATGTTGTGTGCTGCATTCTCACATTTAATCTTAGTTACTGGTTTGGTTGCTTTTATGTTTCTTGAGGAGCTGTACTCGTTGCAGTATTGCTTTGTTGTACTTTCTTGTATTCCTTATGACTTTTACAGGTTAATCAATGGTGCTGATCTTAAATGGATTCTGTCGACAGTTTGCAAGTACCCGGTAACCCAAAGATGCAAGAGAAAAGCTATTTAAGTTTACATGGCAAATGCTCTTTTCCTCTGCTGTGCAGTTAATACAATAAACTAAACTATCTCACACAGCAAATGAAATTATCTATATCTAGACATACCTGGGTTTAAATATTAACAGAGTTTTCATTATCATCAGTAGAAGTCACCAAAAACTACAACACAGCAGTCCATGGAAGTATACAATACACAATTTGAATACTACAATATTTCGCCGAATGCGGTAATGGAACACCAGGATGAACACATGAAATGACGTGACTAAGTCTATTTTTCCATTTGTATTTCAGGATTCAGTGGTGAATTCAAAGATAGTAATTTCAGACTGAACTAAAATTTCGCGCATCATTATTGTAGTAGGGGACAACTTGCGCTCATCTTGCTGTCACTAGGCAGTTTTGTTGCCTTTGTGACTATCAGGACATGCAACTAACAGTGATGTCTAACTGCAATTTACAATGTATTGCAGGTCGTTACACGAGAAAATAACTTTTTTAGCTCATCACAGAGCCATCGTGTATCGTATTTGTGAGTACATCTATTGTAATTTGCAGAACTTTTCGTCTTTTGAGGGAAAATGCACCAATACATCTGACATTCCTCATTTTCCGATTTATCGTGCCGCAGTGAATGCAACGTCAGGTGCCTTTACCCAGCTACAGCTTCGATTACTTCATTCTAGCCACGTGATCCAAATCTCGAGTCATGATTGGTTGTGCCGCACCGGCGCTGTTGTTCTTGCTGCTGACCAGGAAGGTTTCGCTTCGCAAATCTGGGCGTGTGAAATACTGAACTCGCCGTCTTGTCGAATTGAATACAAAATATTCGACTTCACCTCCGGCCTTTGTTACGCTACTAGGATACCTATCGCTACGAGACAGCGCATTTTCGTGAGTAGCGCGAGTGCGTTTCTCTCTTTGTCTCATTCTTCAAGTCTGTCAACTTGTCCAGACGTGTTGATAGGAGGAAAGAGTGTCACGCTAACCTAATTATGAGTTGAAAATATGTAAAGTAGCTTATCTTGCAACAGGTTTGAATTAACCATGGCTCGGTCTTGGCTGTGACAACATTTATTGGTGTAATATGGTGGGTACAGCGTGTTGTCGTTGCGAAACTTTACATCAACACGATGTCCTCGTTTGGTTCGGCGCATCGTTCAGCGTCCACTTGGACAGGGAGATTTAAGACAAATTACGTCGATTTTTTACTGTATCATCGTTACAATTAAGCCCATATTTCATTCACAGAATCGTCATTTTAGTTTTCATTCCCTCTGTGACGTCTGTATTGTCGGGAAATTATGTGCTGACATACACAAATCAGACGCCTACAGATGCAATGTTTCGATAAAGAGGAACTGAAGGGTGTCAGAGGCGTCGTTCCATCAATAAATTGCTTCAGCAGTAAAAAAAAAAAAAAGTGTGTTCTAATCACACTGTTGCAGAGTTGCTGCAAGAATTGAGAACACTAGGCTGGAACACCGGAAAGGTGGTGACCACGTCATTGACCTGAAACCGAAAGGCCATCCTCTACACGTGGATGAACACAAGACGAAAACATCGTCCAAGATTCCACTTTGTTATATCATAAATATTCCCAATGGTAGTCTCGCTGGTCCTCGTGCCCCAGCGCACACTGCTGATATAGGGACAGGTTATGACCCAAGACCCAGAGCTCTGTATTCTTTTTAACTTGGTTCATCTGAACTTGATATATTTTAACTTGATTTTATTAATTTCAACTGCATTCATTAAAAACATCAATGGAAAAGCTTGTTTCCTGATTCAAGGAACACGCCTAAGATTAGCTGAGATCTTCACAGTATTGTATTGTGTCACAGTAGTCAATAAAAAAATAATCACCGCTATACGAACGTTGTTTTCCATCTCCCGTAGGCGGTGTG